>CAKAOH010041681.1:153640-168128 GCA_916701665.1 Sebastiscus tertius | reverse complement strand
GATGAGCTGTATCTCTTGAGACTGAGGGAGAATAGATAGGGGAGGGATGCAGACGCTGGTATAATTACTGTTGTGATTTTAACTGCTGAAAAGTACTGCAGTTGCAAAACTGATGGAATTTTGCCAGTGGCTGCTATAGTGCCTATATGGCTAGATGCATCTTTTCTTATTGAGATAAAATACACACAAGATCCCTTATACATCAGCTTTGTTTACCAGAGGTGTTCCATAGCATTGTCCGAGGGCATTATTAAGGCATTATTTAAAATTCAGAGTGGAGAGGATGTCCAGTGTCATTAACAATAAATAGAGCTTTCCTGTATGCAGCAACATTACAAAGAGCGTCTAATGTTTTTTGATAGCAACCTTAATTTTTCTTAGTTTGCCACCAAATGGTGTATGAATGACATGGCAATTCTTAAGGAATTTTGCGAGCAATAACGACGCCGTTGTTGCATTGGGCGTGTCATTTAACGCCACATAGTCTGTAGTGATAGCAATGTAAATGCATCCACGTGAAAATGCTACGCTCAGAGCTAACGTAGAATAAAAAAGTGAGAAAACCGCCGATGGTGACCGAGATGGGAGGTGGATGGGTCCAACAAACACAGGACTTTCAACAAGGACACCTGTGTTTGTGTCCCAAAGTGTTGTTGAAGATACGTTAGTGGCAGTTGTGTCGTGTTTTCCGTACTCATGTTGCATTGTTTACGTACGTATTCTCTTAGTTTACGTATTATTCTAAGCCCAACCATGATGTTTTCCCTTAACTAAGTGGTTTTGTTGCCTCAACCTAACTGTGAATGCTACCTTAGTTTTGTTGCCTAAAAATAACCACAACTGTTTCACTGCAACAACATGGTGTTAAATGATACACAAAAAGACTTCTCACAACATTAACCCCATGACGTGAAATTACATGCCAAAAGCCTAAAATGCGACATGCGGAATGTCCTTAAAGTTGGGTGCTATTTACATGCCAGAGTGAGATGCTTTAATGCAAAGATGTTCTCTAACAGGCTGATATACACTTGTTTCAATACATTTTGATTGACACCAAAAGCCTTTACGTTTATTTTAAGTAATAGTCTCTGACTGGCTTCCTTACATATGACATCAACATTGCTTTAGACTGTATTAGTTTACTGCATTTACTAGTAGTACCCAATGAACTGGCCACTGAGTGGATATATGCTGTCACAACTTATATATGATAATTCTTTCTTCAATTTTAAACTGCGGACGGCCATAAACCTTTCTAGACCACTTATATAGCTTAAAATGGCAACATGATTCCTAATAAGTTCCACTCAGCTTTGTCAGTTTAAACTTTCCTCGTCTGGTAAGCTTCTTTCTAACTCCACACCCCCAGATTTTTGTTTTATTTTCAAAGTCTTCAGCAACCAACCGATAAATTGATCAGACTTCGCACAACTCCCTCTGGAGCCACAAAAAGACTTTATACAACTTTTTTTTTCCACAATGAAGTAGTCCTCTGCACGACCTGTGAAGAGACTCTGGTTGTGTGAAATCAGTCAAGTTCATATACCTGAAACTTATTAATGTGGATGACGCATACACTGCTTTCTAATTATGTTTTATCATCGCGCTATAGTTACAAAATTTAGTGAGAAAATGACTATGCAAAAACAAAATGTCCTCCAGGCTTCGATACCTGTGTTCTATTCAAATAAGGACACTACAGAGTGATGTTTGGCAGAATGTACTATAAGTCTATCATACCTTCAATTAACATATGCAAATGTGATTAAGTCGCATTTAATCACGCCAGGTGTCACTCAACTCCGCACTCGTTGCGTCCACTGCCCGGCTGGCTTCAGACTACACGAGCAGAGTCCAAGTGATTTAACAGAGATTTTCATCTGAGATGACAGGAATGTCAAAGGACTCGAGACCGGCCCCCCTGTTCCCCTGCCAACGCTACCTCTGCAGGTGTATCAGGGGACCTCGAGTCACTTCTTTTACGTAACAGACCATTACTTCTGTACTCCCTGTTGGGGGAAGTGGCTTCAGGCAAAATACATAGAGACAATTCAAACTCTCTTTCCCCATTTGGGCCTAGTCGAGCATGATCATTGAAATGGCATGGCAACTCACCAGAAAATGCTGTGATTTGGGCACAAAGATGCCAGTTGGGGACTACTGAACCTGGACTATAAAGTCTGTTTCAAAAAGTCCAGACTTCCTCTTTTTGTTCATAAAACGAATGGTATTTTTTGGTCAGAAATCAGTCTAAATCCACGTGTTAGGCCCTCCAGTGCAACTCTAGCTGTCACGAATATGAATGTGCTGTGTAAGAGTTAATTATCCCTACACGTGTTTTGAGAAATTCATCTTCTCCTCGCACTCTATTTCTGAATATAGCTTCCAGTAAAGCTTTGGCTCCAGGCTCAGTGGAAGACAATGGACGGGTTCACTCATTCTCACTCACTCTTAGGCTATATTTCCTTGGTGATGTATTCAGCAGAGATAACCGGTGCCAGATTATCAAATATCTCCTTAGAAGCATCGGTCCAATAGCCTCTATTGTCTGAGACAATCCCGTATGCGTCGGTTGAGTAATTTCATGCAAATCCGTTTGAGTTCAGGACGTCTGAATTGGTGGCATTGAGGTAATTTACTGGGCAACACTCGACAATGGCCTTGTATTCACACTTTGTACTAACAAACAACATCAAAACAAGTGGCTTCAGAGTGCTGAGTGAAGTGGTATATGTATAGTAATTGTGTATATACTCCAGGGAAATCTTAAGAATACCTTGACCCTGCTTTGAGTACTACATATTGAGGATGTTTGATAGTAAACCAGAGAAAAGTATATCCACCAGCACAACAGGAAATGGTTTATCTTCTGCTAAGCAGTGTTGCATTGTTCGAGAACACTTTTTTGACTGTACAGTCGTGCTGACAGAATTTGTTTTTGAAATCTCTGAAGCAAATCACCGGTAACCCTGTTAGCCTTGGAATAAATCGGAAGTCTCACTTTAGGAGGCCTTTTATGCCCTTTGCTGGTTCTTAAAGGCTCACTCCCCCAGTGTTACAGCTGCAGTGTAGGCTTATGGTTAGAACATCTAAAAACTGCAAGATCATGACTCCAATCCCTGAAGTGGTTTGCTGTTGAAAAAGCTGCTTTATACCTACAAAATAAGTTGCCCACTCAGCTCCATGTTGGTCATTTCTCATTGAAGTGTGTAGGATTATCAACCCTTTGCTACAACTCAGCTCCAAACTGTTGAATTGTAACGTCCCTCAAGGGGCAACGATGGCAGTGTTTTATACACATGAACTGATGCTTTTTTTGTGGTGTACTGCTCATGATTAGTCAGCAGAAGTACTGTATAATGGGAGTGCAAGACCAGACTTTATCTAACTATAAAGCAAGGAATCTCTCTGTCTCTATGTACATGTGTCCTTCACATATCTCGAGAACCGTCCATCCGATCAACTTCAAACTTTCCGGGTGTATTGTTGGGGACCGAAGGACATGCAGTGTCAAAGTTGGTGCAATTCAGACACATCCAATATTAATAAACTTTGAATAAAAAAGTGAACATCGCTCTGTGCAGCAGCGTGGGCGGGGCCTCAGGGCTCTGCAGACTGACAGGGCAGCCTCACTGTAAGCGACAGACAAGATTCGCTCCCATTAATTGTGTATGGGAAGCAACTGATTAGCTGCACAAAGCATGCTAGGATAGGCCTATATGCGATGCAGATGGGGAGCAACAAAGGGGGGCCAAGCAATCGGCCCATCCCAAACGGCCACTGCACTAGCAAACTAAACCAAGTGGATAGCAGGTTTATGTGTTCCAGTATACTAGATGAAACAGGAATATGACAGGATCTTTTTCTCATGAATCGAAGTACAGCTGTTATAGCTGACAGAAGCTTGTGCAAAGACACAAATCTCAAGTAATTCAGTGCTCAGAATCCCTTCAATCTTTAGTGATTTTGCTTACAGGTAAGTGTGTATTTCCTCACTTGTGAACACCTACATGTATCTTCAGGTATGTTATGTGGGCTGTGTGTGGGAGCCTATATGGGGGAGAGACAGGCAGAAAGACAGAGATAGGCCTGCTGCTATGTGCATGAACACACTCCGGCGGCGTTACTTACAGGATAACAAATTGATAACGAGTGACCTTTACCCCTTACATCTACCTCCTCTCTCCCTCCCATATTATCCGCGGATCAGTGCGTATGCAGGTTTGCAGTTCCAGATCATCCCATAAGTGCTGAGCTTTAAAAAAGCGAGAGGGCCGGGTGGTATAATCTCACTCTGGTGGCTAGTGAACATTCTGCTAGGTTAATACGGTCATAGGTGTGCATATGGCTCGACGCCCATATACTGTAACCGCCGCACTCCAATGAAGCACAACTCTGCAGGGAAATCAAGAAGTCGAGGTATATAGAACGTTTAGTATGACAGCAAAACAGGCGAATTGTTGGTTTTAATGGGATTTTGGGTCTCAAAGGATGAGAAAAACAAATGAACAATAAGGGCATACTCTCTGCAAGGTTGCAACAAAGGGTTTTATAAATCATTCGCTAATGCTTATGCACATTTAAATTCATTTATTAACACATTACAGTAACTTAAAAAACACTTTGCTGACTGGAACCCTTTGAGTAATTTAACTGCAGACTTAATGACATTAGAAAGTGAAAACTCCATGACCTTTATGGCTTACTAACTTTTATAGTTGGAGATGTAATGTCATATAAGAAAGCTTTAATTAAGTGTCGGTGAAGGGTCAATTCACATACTCTAGGTCTTTACTACTAAAATCCATTTCAAATATTCTTCAATACAGCATGATGTTCATTTGGTAAATGATGGTCCCATTTAGAGTCAAATAGACCATAAAGCAGGGGATGCTTTAGGGCAGGGCTACCTTGTGATTGACAGGTCGCTACCACAGCGTTGTCCGGTTTGGGAGTTGTCCGTGTTTTTGTCTTAAAACTTTAACCCTTTAACAGTGTGATTTCAGTTTATGAAAGTAAATATTAACATTCTGGTCGCCTGAAAACTGTCTTATTCAACGTTTGGTTGTACTTAGCTCCACCCTCTCCTGTCACTTCTGGTTGCATAAAACCAAGATGGCGACGACCAAAAACAGCTAAAATGCCGAAGGCATGTCGAGGCTTCAAAACGGCATACCACAAACCAATCGGTGACGTCATGGCGACTACGTCCACGTCTTACATATTTTGTCACCCAAAAATGTCATATTCAACGTTGGTTGTACTTATATAGCTCCTATATTCGTATAACATCTGGTTGCAGAAAACCAAGATGGCGACAGACAAAAACCAAGATGGCAAGAGCTAAAATGCTGAACCCAAGGCTCCAAAACGTCAGTCCACAAACCAATCGGTGACATCATGGTGACTACATCCACGTCTCATATATTTTTGGTCACCCAAAAATGTAAGATTCAACGTTTGGTTGTACGGAGCTCCACCCTCTCCTGTCACTTCTGGTTGCATAAAACCAAGATGGCGACAACCAAAAACAGCTAAAATGCCGAACTCGAGGCTTCAAAACAGCAGTCCACAAACCAAATGGGTGACGTCACGGTCACTATGTCCACTTCTTATATACAGTCTATGTGGTCAGCATTTTTAACACTGCCATTGTGAGCATGTTAGCATTTAGCTCAAAGCTAAACTACTGTGCCTTTAATTACAGCCTCACAGAGCAGCTCGCATAACTATGTTTTGCTCAAATTGTATCTGCATGCTGATGCATTTAACATGACTTTTTTTTTGAGTCGTCTTATTGCGTCAAAGCAATAATATTGAAAGTGACAGCAAACGTCGCAGACGACTCCTCGTCACAAAGCTTGTTGTGATCTCCGTACACAGTCTGTCTTCAATATGCATGTTGTCTCAAGTCACCAGTGATCTTCAATGGATGCAACGATGATGAAGTCTGACAGGTGAGAAGATTGATGGCGGGATGTGATGCTCAGACCTTGACACAATAAGTCGAAAAAACGTACACATTCGCAATCACGCTCACCTTTACTGCCAACACCTGCTGTGTGTTGTCTGCGTTCATCCGGTAATAGCAAGTGACACGTTTCAGGTTGAGGGAGATATACGAACGGTATTTGGAGATGACAAATTTGAGACCTAAACTCAGCTATTCTGGTTGACTTTGATCAGATCAGTGACAGACAGTGAGGACTGTCTCTCCTGGGGGATGAAATCCGTGGGGAGTTCCACTACAAAGCCCAGACACTATCTGTCTCTGTGTGCACATGTCCGCTTTCTTGTCTGTCCATGTATGTTTGACATTCCTGCCCACAAAGAGACGTCTCCCCCGTCGGAGGCCCAACACATACATAAGCAGCCGCTACGGCGGTGGATTGACAGGTGAAGAAACAGGTTGGAGCAAACGAGTGATGCCACAGTCCTCCACCGTGGCAGCTTCCTTTCCATTTGCTTGTTGGTTCAGATCCCTGTCGGGCTGTTTGTCAATCTCACGCACACCTCCAAGCGCGCAGGACAACAAACGCTCCCGAGGAGTTTCGCCAAAAAAATCACCGTCTCCGAAGGGTTCGCTTTATACTTTTAATGATGCCCACATTAGAGCGCCTGGTGGGAGTTTACTCCCACTGTCTCCCCCATGCCTCTGCCCCGGACTATTCCCTCGCATCAGACAGCCGGTGATGGATGGCTTAATTAAGGTGAAAGACAATGATTGAGTGCTTTTCATTGTGTTTGGTCTCAGTGGTTTGTGACAAAAAAAAAAAAATGGATTACTCTTTTAAAACGGGTCTCCTTGGGGAAATGTCACATATATCATTTAAACACATCTATCTGGTCCAAGTGAAATAACTTACACACGTGTACATCCTTGGCATTTTAGTCAGTAAGATGCACCATTCTACAAATAGATCTACTATATTTTGTTCAGAATTGTTTTGATGAAACCTCTTATTTACTCAAAAGACAAGGACAAGATGATTATTTTTTTGTCTTTTTCCTAAGTCTCCCCTAAAATCCTCGGTGTTATTTTCACGACCGACATAATCAAACACCTCGTCCTGAGAACACCTTACCCACACACATCCGAGCACATGTTATGCCCACACAACCTCGCAGTGCCATTATCTTCCGCCTTTATCCCCTCCCCACCCACTCGCGCACACAAAACACACTTTTAACTCTTTTCTTACCAGAGAAGTTAGAGCTGTTTTGATGTGTGTGTGTGTCGCCCTTGAGAATAAGAGATAATTCAGTATTATCATTTATCAAATTAGAGCGGCGATACCATCTACCATCTTATCGTAGTGTCTTTTCCGCAGATTTATGTTGTCCAAATTAATCAATCTGAGTAAAGGTGTTATTGAAAAACTATTTGTTATTGAAGTTCAAGGACGAGCTCAGATTTCTGTGCTTTGCCGCAACACCCCTACACTCTTGTTTCTAGCCTTACCTTGATGTTGCACCCACACAACCCCCCTAACTAACCCAGAAATGCACCAACTTTCTCTTTGGAAAGCTCATCCGAGGCTGAAGTCCAAGAAAAACACACAGTGATGAAGCACCGTCTCGACTGGAGATGCATACCGCAGCTGGAGGAGTATATTGTTATTTACAGCCGTAGCCATGGGGGAGAAGCTGCTGCTGGGCGGAAGCAGCAGCTTGCAGCCTTGAGCTGCTGGACAGCGAGCATCTCCAGAGCAGCGGTGGTTCAATACCTTGCTCAAGGGCGCTACCATTCTAATTATCCTATCTACAACTTCTACTCCTCCCTCCCATTTTGCCTCATGTCTTTCCACCCTCATCTTCCCCACTATCAGCTTCCTCTGCATCTGTATTATCCTTTAAATAATTCCCTCTGTATTGAGTCAGATTTCGATGTTTTTTTCCCCCCATCCGAAGGCACGAGCCTACAAGCGCTTGTTTCGCCCCAGCATGCCATGCCTGTCTTTGTTTTCTGCCTTCCCTCTGCTGTCAAGAGATTCTGCTGCTTTTTTTCCTTCTCGGCGCGGGATTACAGTCCTCCCACGTCTGATCTGCTGCCAAGAGACATGTGCCGCCGTGTGTGTGTGTGTGCGCGTCCTCTTTCGGACGACGTATGTGACCATTTGTATCCACCTCTGTCCCTGTCATGTTGCTCGTCACGCTGACACCCACTCCTCCAGTGAGTCTTACATTTGTTCCACAATGTCTTTCTCTCTGCACAGGCTCAATCTAACATTATACAACAGGTTTAACATGTGTGTCTATTGAGGGCTTGAATGGACACACATGCGATCAATGCAAGTGCCGCAAAGCTTGCAGCGCTTGTTGACTCCATCATTTGTTTCTGAATACTTCCTCTACTGTCATGGTATCCAGATTCACTGTAAATGCACACAAATGTGGTTCTCCCATTGTTGTTGCCAGGAGATGTGCAGCATCCGCCTCTGACTGATCCGTTTCTTTCATGTTTATCCCCAGGCAAACCCCCACAAACATCAATTCACTGTCACATGTGTCGAACTTCTGTCTGAAAAGTTATGGCAGCAGTGGATGTGAACATTTTTTCCTATAGCTGTACAGTATACAATAACAGGGTGAAACAGTCGTTGAGTCTTATTTTTTTTTGTTGTAGTTTTTCAAAAAAAGTATGACGGCGTAATGGGGCCACCCCACTGTTTTTTTTGTCGTGAATTTACAACTTCACAATCTTGCAAAGTTTGAGAGTTTTTCCCATAAATGTATGACTTTATAATCTGTTAAATTTGTGAGTTTTTTCTCCTAAATTTACCACTTTAATTTCACATAAAATGTAAATTTTTTTGCTCATTAATTTACGACTTCATTATCACGCATATTTGTAAAAAAAAAAAAAACAATTCTTGTAATTTTGCCACTTTAATCTCAGGTTATATACTTTTTTTCTAGTAAATTTATGACTTTATCTCACAAATTTGGGAGTATTTTCTCATAAATTTAAGACTTTATAATTCAAATTTATGAGGTTTTTCCCATAATTTTATGACTGTATAATCTTACAAATTTGTAAGTATTTTCTCGTGAATTTGCAACTGTAATCTCAGGCAATATCCATTTCTTTTCTCGTAAATTTACTACTTTATAATCTTGCAGATTTGTGATTTTTTTTCCGTAAAATTACGACTTTAAAATTTCGCAAATTTGTGAGCTTTTCCTCATACATTTACGATTTATGAGTTTTTTCTCGTGAAATTATGAATTTATTCTTCACAAAATAAAGTTTATTCTCGTAAATTAATGACTATCATTTTGCAAATTTGCTTTTTTTTTCTCGTAAATTTGCCACTTTAACCTCACAGTATCCAGCTTTTTTCTCGTAAATGTATGACTTCTTAATCTTGAAAATTAGTGTTTTTTCTTGTACATTTGCCCCTTTAATGTGAGAAAATATCCAACTTTTCCTCAGAATATTACCCCCCCTCCCTCCGCTCGGTAATTTCCTTTTGTTTTTTTACTAACAATGGCCCTAATACGTAGTTATCACAATGGGAATCATTATATCATGCTTCTGAAAGATCAAACTACATGTTACAAAAATGATTTACCAAACTTGCAAACATTTTTATTCTATTATATTTCCCCTGCCAGCAAGGCCTCATTGAAATGAATGAGTGGGCTGTGTGTTGTCGTCTCTCCGAACGCAGCCTGAATCATCGACAAATTCCTTGTATACTTTTTTTTTTTTTTACTATTATTTAGCCTAGATACTCGAGCATGAATAAATGATTGTTTAAGCTGAAGGCTGAAGCTCTGAAAGCACTGTTTCAACATACCCATCCATCATTCTCACTTTTTTTTCCCCACACAATAACAAAAAAACATTCCTCCCACATTCGTACAATGACCACGCTGGCAGTCTCCGTGTGGATCACTTCACTCCTGTGTATGTCTCTTCTTCCCTCAGGCACCCGCCCTTACTGCACCCACATCCCACCCAACATACACTCTATCCTCACTTCAGTGTGACATAGGTGACACAGCTGAGGGCGGTTAACATTTCAAAGAGACTGATGTGTGGCTCTCTCATGTTACATCCTCTTCATTTCTGTCAGATGTGTAATGTCTACAGGCTGTGTTGTCCTCTCTTTAGTTTTGCCGTCACGCGCCCTCAGCAAAAGGGTTCTGCCATAGCGCCGTGACACCCGACAGTATGCTATGTTCCAGCGTTCCTTATATGACTCCTTTTCGACATGCCGCTGTCCCCGCTTGTCAGAGCAGGTGCAGGATAACGCACCGTATAGCACCACGACAGCGGGGAACCCAGCCACTCTTTGACTCTCCGGCTGTGAGTGCGCATTTTGATTTATTCCAGCTCCTCTCCGCTGCATGTTGTCAGTCAGGACGGAGCATGACATGTCACCCTCTTGGCGAGGAAAATCTGAAATGTCTAGTCGGTAACAGCGAGCGTTGTGTCACTTTCAACTGGGGTTGAAATACACAGAATCTGCTGTACGTGTGAGGGAGCTAAATGGAGATATTTCGTAGGGAGAACACAGCAAAGGACTGTGTAACAAGTTTATATATAGAATTGTGAATATTCAGACTTTTAAAAGGGAATATTATGGGGGGAAAAAAAGCCATTAAAAGATGACACCACAGCGTTTATAGCAAAAATGTCCAGTTATACGTGCCTTTTTTCGATGCTGACACAAGCAGAGGCAGCACTTTAATACTGTCAAACAACCAATAAGCGATTAATAAACCTCAGTTTCTCTCCAGTAATTTGTCTCAGCTCTGCAGACTAACTTCCTTTTTAATATTTCTGCAGAGAAAAGTCAATAACTGTCTCTTCTCTCTGTTTGCATAACGAGTTTCCTTCAGTGTATCTTTAAGAAAAGTTCAGAACTCCATCCATTGTCACACACACACACTTACATTGGCACCAGAAACCAGCAAAAAGCTACCACCCAGCAGCTTAGGCTTTATCATTCTCGGCTTATGGTGCTTTTCATGGCCAAAGCGACAGCGGCGATCCTTTGCATCATGTTTGAACGTTCCAGATAAGTAATCCAGTGTGCATGCAATTCTGTTTTACATATTTTGCAAGTGATAGGAAACAGTTTTTGTTGTTACAAGCAGTATTTTGCCAGCTGGAGTGGTGTACAAATAGCTTCTTTTGAACAAGTAACACAGTAATGCCATTCATATATATCCCATAAAGAGGTCGGGGTGGATGGGTGGGTCTAAAAATACCGGACTTTCTCTCAAGAAGACGCTCTTTGTACCCCTTAACTTCTGCACTTAAGTAACGCCACTTCCACGATCTTTTCCTAAACCTAACCAAGTTGTTTCCGGTGAAGACGGAAGTTTATTTTGAAAAGACTGCATGCATGTAACAGTTGGAAATCGCCACGTGTTGCTGGACATTTGTAGAAAACACACAAAAAATGAGAAATAACTTTTCGTAAGATGTCATACGAACCGTTGTATGGGGGAACGTTGAAAATGGCTCAAACAGAGGCTTTTATTGTGAAAAATTCCAGAAATATCATATGCTTTAGGGAATTCCTCCTTCTTCTATCATATTTTATGCTAGCATGTTGCTTCTCTGGCCACAAATTAGTCTGCTCTTTCAACCGCACAACCACGTGGCGACATTAAAAGTAGGTATTGTAATGGAACACCGAACAAGCTTTACGTTTCTGGAAATTGACTTTCATACTGTGCTGAAATAAATAGAAATGGTAATGTGAATTATAGAAGGTGCAATTTAAAGGTTCATACTAGTATTTTGGGTTTCTATTGGAACATGTTTACATGCTTTAACTTTCAAAAAAGGCTTCTTCTTATTTTATCCATTTTAGCACCTGTCTCTTTAAGCTCCCCAAAAAGCCCAGTCCGCTCTAATTGGTCAGCCGGCCCACTCTGTTGCGATTGGTCAACCAAACCAGATTTTTCGGACTAGCTTTGTTTTAGGGCGTTCCAAACTAGCCGCGAGGCAGGTATTATGCAAATGTGTTACTTGGTGACATCACCACGGTACGGAAGAAAAGGCGAGACTTCAAGGGAGGTGTTTCAGTCAGTTCAGGAGCAGTGTTTCTCCCTTTCGCATGGACTTTGTAACTTTGCAGACCTTTTACATGCACAATATAACACTCTAAAGAAAAGGGAAAAAGCTCAAAAGCACAATAGGTCCTCTTTAAATAGCAATATTGTTTCTATATCCACGTTTGCTGTCACTGTATACCATGCTATCTTTTCAAATTGAGAACTGGGATATCACTTAGAGTGTCAGAGTATCCCACTGATGCCCAGTATCTGATGACAAGCCTCTCAGTTTGAAGGAAAGATCTGCTCACTGGAGCGACTGATTCCATTGACCCGCGCTGTAGTCGAGCAGCATGAAACTGCAAACCTGGCTGCACTCTAGCAACAAACCTAACCAGGCAACACACCCCTGCCTGCCCTCCAGCCAATGAATATTGACTCGGAACACATTCATTTAAAAAACGGACATTTCAAGGCAGCAGAAATCTGTCATGTTGATGGAGACGGACACGCCGTTGCTCAATAGGACACGTTTAATAACTCCTGTTTCCAGTACAGATCTCTCACATACATGGCATGCTCTTTTTCTACAAGCTGAAATGTGATGAGTACGGCGCCCTTAACTCTCTGTATGCTCTTGGATATACTGCTTGTATATTGCTTGCACTGCCTGTTTACTCCGTCCACCGTGCTGTGGTTGCTCCACCAGTGACAGTCTGTACTGTGCCACTATGAAGGTTGCCTCTGCCCCCGACGTCTCCAGGAATAACACCCGCTCATTTATTGCACCAGGCGAATAAAGTGTTTTGTGATTCCGCTCTCCGGCTTGTTGATTCTCCTTGTTATGAGCATAAGCTCCATGTGACATGTCGCACCTCGGGGAGACGGAGCTCGACGTTTGGCTCCGACTGCGAGACAAACTAAGTGTGTTTGTCTTTGCAGTTCAGCAGCGAGTCTCTCGTGTGTGCACAGACGACAGAGTGAGAAAGACAGTATGATTGCGGCACTTTGGCTTATGTTTTGTGATTTTTTTTTTTTTTTTTTTCCCCCTCTGGTTCTGAGACTTTGAATAATTTGCAGGGTGTCTGACTTTTAATCTCGCTGTCGTCTCCGCGAGATGAAACAGGTGGGCTATTGCTGTTGCCGGTTTTCTCGCACACTGTGACAAAGACGGAGAGTGACGTTTTTTTCGCAAAAGGAAAAACGACACTCAGCGGTGTCTTCTGCTTATTTTTCATGAGGACTCAGTTGTGGCCTCCGTCCACTGTTCTGTGTTGCATTTTGGCAGGGGGAATCTCTCTAATACCTCCTCTCTGCATGACACAGAGTGTGACTTTGGATGGTCTGACTCAACGGATGTTTCACGGGGGAAAAGTGATTTCTACTTTCGCTGCACAGCTGGTGGACTGTCAGCTCCAATTGTTTTTTTTCCTCCCCATCCCTTCTTTGCAACTTTTTTTCTTCCCTTTCTTACATCACAGCCAATCAGCGTCAGCTTCCCATATGAGTGCAAAAGTTAATGAAACATACACACAGAACACTCGCTTCTTATCCATCCGCTGTTCCGTCTTGACAGCGAGACCCATCTGTGGTGGCAGACTCGTGAAACAACATGGAACAAAGAAGAAATTTGTCCTGGTTGGTCAAAGATCTGGCTTGATGAAAAGCAAAAAAAAAAAAAAGGGAAATAATTGATAAAAGAGGAGGGAAATCTAGTTTGACACTTCACTTTTTCTAAGCGTGCAACAACGCTGGGTGGAGCTTTGAAAAGAACGTTTTGTTCCTGTTTTTCCCCCTCGTTGGTAAATTTCCAACTCGTCTCTTGGGGATCTAATTTTCTAAAGCCACACTAGGGCTGTCAATGGATTCAAATATTTAATATAATATTTAGTTTGTCAAGTATTTAATACTTTTATCAACATGGGAGTGGGCAAAGATGCTGCTTTATGCAAATGTATGTATATATCTATTATTGGAAATCAATTAGCAACACAAAACAATGACACATATTGTCCAGAAACCCTCACAGGTACTGCATTTAGCATACAAAATATGCAAACTATTGGCAAACTCCAGCCCAACAGGCAACAACAGCTGTCAGTGTGTCAGTGTGCTGACTTAACTATGACTTGCCCCAAACTGCATGTGATGTGGGAGACTCGTGGGTACCCATAGAACCCATTTTCATTCACATATCTTGAGGTCAGAGGTCAAGGGACCCCTTTGAAAATGCCACGCCAGTTTTTCCTTGCCAAAATTTAGCATAAGTTTGGAGCGTTATTTAGCCTACTTTGCAACAAGCTAGTATGACATGGTTGGTACCAATGGATTCCTTAGGTTGTATAGTTTGTGCTGCCAGTACCTGCACTCTAGTATTAAAAATTGAACCCGCTACAACTTAAAAATTGCAATTATTGCGTTAACTTTGACAAAACTATTTAAAATGCATAACTTTTGCTATGTTTAT
>CAKAOH010041681.1:84622-153620 GCA_916701665.1 Sebastiscus tertius | reverse complement strand
AAATATTTAATATAATATTTAGTTTGTCAAGTATTTAATACTTTTATCAACATGGGAGTGGGCAAAGATGCTGCTTTATGCAAATGTATGTATATATCTATTATTGGAAATCAATTAGCAACACAAAACAATGACACATATTGTCCAGAAACCCTCACAGGTACTGCATTTAGCATACAAAATGTGCTCAAATCGGCACATTTTGTATGCTTCTACTGCATACAAAATGCAGCCCAACAGGCAACAACAGCTGTCAGTGTGTCAGTGTGCTGACTTGACTATGACTTGCACAAAACTGCATGTGATTATCATAAAGTGGGCATGTCTGCAAAGGGGAGACTCATGGGTACCCATAAAACCATTTACATTCACATATCTGGAGGTCAGAGGTCAAGGAACCCCTTTGAAAATGCCACGCCAGTTTTTCCTTGCCAAAATTTAACATAGGTTTGGAGCATTATTTAGCCTACTTTGCAACAAGCTAGTATGACATGGTTGGTACCAATGGATTCCTTAGGTTGTATAGTTTCAAATGCTGCCAGTACGTGCACTCTACAAAAACTCTGGGGTTGCGTCGGACAGAAACGGAGACCTTTGAAAATGCAGACACCCACGTTCGCTTCTTGATTGGGTCTTATCAGTCATGACATGTCCTTCCCTGATTCATCATGTTCCATCAGGTAAACCTTTTCTGGAAGAAAACATACGATACGATACGATACGATACGATACGATACGATACGATACGATACGATACGATACGATACGATACGATACGATACGATACGATACACTTTATTGTCCCCTTGGGGAAATTTGTCTTCCCGTTTATACCGGCATGCTTATGCCCAGTGTACGTGAATGCTTGTCTGGATGGAGATCCATATTACGTATCCGTATTATGAAAACGTATTAGTGTGGATGTAGCCTAAATGAACTGAGCCCTTGTCCACCCTGCCATTCAAAAAGTAGTCTTTTTCATCCATATACAAGTGGCACACCTATACACACACACACATACAAACCCTCACAAGTAAAAAATACTGCTGCCACTGAAGTGGAAATCCAGCCTCTAATTGTCTTATAGATCTTTTCTCTCCCTCCCACCCTCCTTCATTCTCCTCTTAACCATTTGAAATAGATGGCTGGTACTTTTACTTCTGGCCTCGGGAGACTGAAGTAACAATTGCCAGTCTGGTTCAAAACTGCCAAGACATGTCTGCCGCCTGACATCAAGGATTGGCTTCATTATGGCCGTGTTTGGAATAAAAGGGAATATTGCTGTCTGTGTTCGCTGTGGCTGCTGTGAGAGTGAAATTTGTGTGATTTTTTTTGGCATGTAAGCAAGCACAAGAAGTTCCAGACCACTTTGTGCTATTAGCAGATGTACACCAGCATTGATAAGTGAATACATAAAAGCGTATTTATGGATAATGACAAAAATATGGATGTTTAAACAAACTGAACTGGACTGCCACAGCACAAAGATGGATCCATTTTTTAAATTAATCATGTTTTCATGTAACAGCTTTTCTGAACCACTGCAGAATCTTTCAGGAAGCAGTGAAGAAAAGTTGAGCCTAACATTAACTGCGACGCAATGACAGCTTTTTTCTGATCTAGACGCATCAAAAGCCACATTTCGCCTTGAACGCTATCTCTACTGTGGAGCCAAAGCAAGAACAGCCTTACACAGATTTATACATTCGCTTAATTTATGGTGAAATTACCTACATGAAAAAATCATTAGAAAACAGGCAACGATCTGATGTCTTTTATGTCAGTATAGCAGCAATTAAATGTCCATGAATAGACTTCAAATGTATGTAATGGATCAAAACAACTCCGTCGTAAATATTAAAGGGGACATATCATGCTCATTCAGGTTCATAATTGCATATTTGGTTTCTAATAGAACATGTTTACATGCTTTAATGTTAAAAAAAACACATTATTTTTCTCATACTGTCTGTCTGAATATACCCGTATTCACCCTCTGTCTGAAACGCTCCGTTTTAGCAGCTGTCTCTTTAAGAACCCCTCCTTAAAGAGACAGGAGTGACATGTTTTCTGATCTAGGCAGCGCACAAACAACTGACTGGGTTGTCTTATTTCACAGTTTGTGGGTTGGTAGGGACTCCAGATACCCAAATGTATGTGCACAAGCACTGAAAAAGTTAGTTTTTCATGATATGTCCCCTTTAAAGAATAGTTTTGAGAAATTAAATTTTTTACATTCAGCAAAAACTGTTTCAATGTACATATTGACACCTGACAATCCTCATCTGTGCTTAAGTTTAGCTTCCAAGGTTACTTTAGCCACTACGAGCATGACACATCCAATCGTCACCCAAAACAGTCTGCAGTTGAGTTGCATTGTGGGTAGTGTAGGCGGCAGGTTTTGACTATAGACTGTATATAAGAAGTAGACAGAGTCACCATGACGTCATCCATCGGTTTGTGGACTGCAGTTTTGAAGCCTGCAGTTCGGCCATCTTGGTTTCTGGCCATCACCATCTTGGTTTCTCAGTCTTGGTTGCTAGCCATTGCCATCTTGGTTTTTTTGCAACCAGAAGTGACACGAGTGGAGCCAAGTACACCCAAACGCTGAATAAGACATTTTTAGGTGACTAAAGTGTTCAGCTTCATGAACTGAAAACAAACTGTGAAAGGGTTAAAGTTGTAAGACGGAAACATGGACAACACCGTGGTAGTGACCTGTCAATTACAAGGTAGCCACGCCCTAAAGCTCACCCTGCTTTATGGTCTATTTGACTCTAAATGCTCCATAAACTCATGTTTACAATGTTTACTGAGGTAATAAATCAAGTGAAAAGTAGGCTCATTTTCTCATAGACTTCTATACAATCAGACTTCAGAGGAGTCGCCCCCTGCTGGCTGTTAGATAGAATGCAAGTTTAAAGCACTTCAGCATTGGCTTCACTTTTCAGAATCGAAGGTAACGAGGAAGAAGAATGTAAAAATGATGACATGTCTGGTTTTTGCTGCATCGATTTCGATCCCTTCTTTTTTTTTTCAAACCGTCCATCGTGAGTCCGACAGCGTTATAGGAGTGCCATGCTAAATCGATGGAGTGCTCTTTTAAGCGAACCATCAATCCGTTCCGAGCAGTGACAGGAAGTCAAAGTGAGAGATTTTGATGTGTCGTTTTGCAGATTATGCCTGGCCGAGCGAGGAGGAGGAGAAGAGTCTCGCATGCATCCTTGGATCTCTGCCCCCCATTCACTGAAGGCCTTTGATTCCATCCTTTTGATCCTTGACTTTTTAGGGTGGACAGAGTCTCATAAATACAGGAGAAGAAAAACAGCAGGTGTGAATGCATAACTTATGGCCTCGGCCTCACCTCACTCATCTTTACCTCCGTCATTTTTTACACCTCCTGCCAACGCACACACTCATCCCTCTCCTCCTCCTCCTCTTTCCCTCCGTGACGCAATCCTGTTGCCATGTCGTTGTCATTCAGCGTGGCAGAATTAGCTCCCGCTCTGCCGCCGTGGTGTGTTCCAAGCGTGGAGTGTGTGTGTGTGTGTGTGTGTGTGTTTTTTTCTTTTAATGCGAGTGCATCCGAGTGTGGCGCTGTTGCCACTTTGTGTTTTCGAATGCGTGATTTGTAGTTTGCCGCTGATGTCTAATTTATTTGCATGCCTGTGTCGCGCTGGCTCGCCATAAGTCTCTGTCAAGGTTGCCTGACATTGGTGTTCACCTCGGTCTTGGAGAGCTGGAGAGCTGCTGAGTCAGGCTCCCTTCAGTGAGAGACTTCAAAGTGGGTGGAGGTGGAGGTGGAGGTGCAGGGGGGGGAGACATATAGAGAATGGGAGGAAAACAAGAGGGGGGGAGCCTTGACTATCAGGCGCTGTTTTGATTTCATCACCTTTTTCTGCTCAGCAAGGGAAGACAGCCCTTCCATCCTCGCTCGCTAATGAATTACACCCTGCCTCGCACCAGGTAGCAGGGGTCTAGACAATGACTGACTGTGTGTGGTGAAGGGAGGCAGCAGGGAAGGGGGAAGACGGAGAGATAGAAAGGGGAGAGGATACAGTGGAAGCGAGCTAGCCGGAGTCTCATTACTCTCTACCCCTGTGATCTCTCCCCGTCAAGGATGCTGAGTAGGGCTTTGTTGAGTCAGAGCGAAAGAGAGGGAAGAGCAAGGGATGGAATACAGAAAAAAAATAAATAAAAAATCAGCAGCCCAGGATGCAACAGTAGTCAAACGAATAATTTACCACCTAGTCCTCATCTTTTCTCTTTTTTACCCCCCCCTCCCCTCCTCCACCTCCTTTTCCGGAGGAGAAATTGGAAGATAATCCATTGCCCTGGCTTTGAGGATTGGCTTTGAAGGATGAGACAGACGGGCCTGTGCCAGAATAAGAGGAGCTAAAATGTTTGGGGTGTTTGATGGCTCAGTGGGAGAAAGCCTTCAAAAAAGGCGCGACAAGGCATGGGCAGCTGCTTAGCTTTGCTGGTATTTTTCAGTATACAGGCTTACACGAGGGAGTGAGCCACATTTCGTCAAGTCACGTTCCGCTTTCGCCCAGTTTGATTATGTGTAATAGATTTTTCTTCGTGTATGGACGTGATCGGATGCTGTCAGACTCCTCAGCAGGTTTCCACGCTGTAATAAAAAGAGAGACAGACTCCGCACTCTGCAGCTTTCAAAGCGTACAGTAGTTTGCAGGGGTTGAACTTTTCCCAGACAGCTGCAGAAAGGCGAGCTTTCACTTCAGTTTGTTAGCCGGGCGCCGCCGCTGTTTGGATCGCTCGCAGCCCCGTCTGGGGGCTACCTCTTTCGCAAATGGCTTCGCTGTCAGCGCCTCTCGATTGAGGATCCTAGCTCGTCTGACAAGCGGCCTTGTTCTTGTATATGTTGAGGTAGCGCCCCGCGTCAATCTCCGCCATCCGCGTTGGAGGTTGGCGGCGGGAGTCTACCAGTCCAAGAGGCAAAAGGGAAACGGTGGGATGATAACAAAAGCAGTGTCTGCCACAGTGTCGGACTTGGCATGAATACGCTTACTGTCACTTTTCCTTTATGCCTTTCTCAAACACCTCAGGGAGTAAAAGCTGGTATACATTCTGTAGATAAACAAGGTCAGGAGATTGGGAAGTGCTGTCATAACTGTTTTTTGCATGTAACAAGCGGAAATTGAGACACCGTCCAAAACTGACGAGCGTCATAGTTCTTTTTGTTTGTTTAGTTAACAACTAGTAGGCCAAAATATGGCATAATTAGGTTGGTACAGGATAGTTCTAGCATATTGTTCACATTCATTTTGCAGTCTTTTTTGTTTTCCCTTTCAATGTTAAATCAACCTTGATTGTGTCAACTATGAAATATAAACACGGTTGACAAGGAGAACTTAAAAAGGCCTACAAAATAGTTTTGTTGCCTAAATCTAACTACAAGTTTTGTTGCGTAAGTAAACCTAAAAACAAAGTAAACCTACATTGGAAGCTTATTTTGAAAGGACACTATATGCATGTAATGAGTGGAAACTGTACATTTTCTGTGAACACGGGAGTTTATTTTGAAAAGACACTATATGCATGTAACGAACATAAACTATACATTTCCTAGGAACACAGGAGTTTATTTTGAAAAGACACCATATGCATTTTACAAGCGGAAACTGAGACGCCATCCCTGATACGTCCAAAACTGATGAGTGTCATAGCTTATTTTGTAAGTTTAGTTAACAACCAGAGGGTCAAATGAACCAATATGGCATAAATAGGCTGGTCCAGGATAGTTCTAGGATATTATTCACATTCCTTTTTTCATATTCGTTTATGTTTTCCCCTTCAATGTTAAATTAACCTTGATTATGTTTTCCCATGGGAGGTATACTGATCTTCGTTAGTACTATATGATGTAGCATGTGATAATATTAGCTTTCTAACAAGTAAGAAATGGAGGCTTCTTTAAGAAAGGAGAGGAGAGAAAAAGAAGGCAAGAGAAAGTAAGAATGAGATAATAACACATTGCGTTATATCACTGCAGGCATTGGCGGACTGTTGCTGCTTTGTGTAGGTGTGTGTACTGTATATTTACTGATGTGTTTTGCTGTTAAAAAATTTAAATGCCTCTAACTTACTCTCACCAGAATGTTCTAAAAACCCTCAATATGGTCAGAGTCATCTCAAAGATACTGCAGCAGCCGCAATTACACATTTTTATTTTCTCAATCCATCAGTCGGGGGAAACACACGCCGCACCGCCGGCGTCGAAGGGTCATCCACAAGCAGCGTGTCACTGTTTAGTTTGGGGGCATTTCAACAGTGATGAACTCGTTGGTCATCAGAAGCATCCGAACCTGTGACCTTCTGGTTCCTCTCTCTAATTACCAGGGCGTACTGCTCCGCCGAAACACCCAGTACGACCCCCACGGTATCACTTTAGCTGTCCGTCATCAGCTGTCACAATGCGAGGTCAGATGACTTCTTTTTTTAGGACAGTTTGCACTTCAGGGACTTGAATGGAAGTCACGCGAAAACCATTTTTTCCCCCCGAACGATTTGATGAATTTACATCGATGATATGAGTCGTAGCCGTGGGCGATGCCGCTTCGTATTTATTTTTCAATTAAAAATGACATTCGCAATGACGTCCCCGCTTGTGCTTCTGATGTATTTTGGCTCCGTGACAGCTTCAACAAGGTGCGCTACCCCTGACAAGAACAACAACCTCCCCGCCCCACCCCCCCTTGTGTCCCCTCAATTCCAGGTTCGGGAAAGCTGCCAAGGTACAAGAGCCGCAACCCTGACAGATCAGATAATTCAGGACTCGCTCCCTTAACTCCTGCCATCAAAAGTGCCTCCGTATCGCCTTTACCCATCAACTCATGTTACAATGCATTGCTTACCCGCGCTATCTGATATCTAGTTAAGTCATGAAGGATGCATATCAACTCAATTTGGTATCGATTGCTCTGGTAATTAGGCATAATTTAATTTTGCCCCCCCCACCTCCCTCGGTTCCATCTCGCTCTTGTTTTTTCGAGACCCAGAGGAAATCAAGAAGGCGTCGCCGGCGGAATATGTAATTTCCCTGAATGTGTATTCCCCAGGTCGGGCTCAATCTGATAGAACACAGCTTCATTTTTTGGGGGAGAAGGCACACAGCTCTACAAGTGAAGGAGTTATGATGAGCATCACGCTGTGAGTGAGTGTCTGTTCGAAGTTTGTTGGCTGCAGGCGCGTGTCTGACCTGCAAATGAACTTGTGTAGTACAACTTGGCACTACAATAACACCAATGTGTGGATAGCATAACAGTAGTAGCCTATATAGTTGTTTCAAAAGGTAACCGGCGTTGTACCTCTGATGAAATGTTTTTATGAAACATTTATTAGACTCAGAGCTGCTGTAGTATGTGCAAACTCAGTTTACACTCTATAAACCCAACAGGAAGTTGACGTTTTGAATTTTTTCTGTATTTTTGGTCATTTTCAGGCTCTGTACTTTAACAAGCTACTCCTACAGATTTAACTCTATCAACTACAAATTTGGTCAGTAGTATCTTCAGACCTTTGTGATGAAAAGTTGCCAAAAGCTTGAGTTTTTACGAAACGACGTTGACGTGGCGTGGCGGAGAATTTACACGATTCGCCATTGAACAACAAATTGTTGACCTACTTCATAGCACTCCAGGCCTGAGGACATCTAAATGTCAATATTGACTCAGTCATAGCGCCACCTACTGGCAACAGGAAGTCACCATTATGTGACAAACATCATCCGATTTACATGAAATTTACATTGTGTGATCTACACTTCTTCTATAGCGCCATATAGTAGACACAGGAAGTGGAGCAAAATTTGCAATCCGTCATTTCCTGTGCCACTCAATCCATGCAGGTAATAATGTCTAACTTGCACATGCAGTGTCCGATGGTTGCAGAAATGGACATTTGCTTCAACCGGCGTCCCACCAATACCCCCCGACATGCGATAAGGTGCGAGGGCCCGATCGTCGCTGCAATAGCCATTTAATATATTTAAGGCCCGAGCACGAAAGTGGCAGGGACCCAACGTTGTGGAAGGCCATAGTTTGGACAAAGTTGATGCTATATTCATGAACTTTGGAGAGCACATCCCGCTCATTATTTGAGACATATTTCTCATTGGGTTTCATTAGCTCCGCCCACCCAGAAGTCAGCCATTTTGAATTTTGTGCTCTTTTCATGTATTTTATGCATATATTTTACATACTCCACCTAGAGAGTTTATTGGATTCGTTTAAAATGTGGGTGGTATAACCCTTGAACTAATGTGACGCTAAATCGCGAAGGAATTTTTGATCGCTCGAACGGTGATGTCAGCAGAATCTCAACACCTTCACGATGCAAAATTGCGAAGCTTTTGTGTTTTAGCGAAACGGTGTTGTTGTGGCGGCGCGGCAAATTTTGATGTTTCGACACTGGACTTTTCATATTCCAATCTGTCCCAAATTTCATAAGCTGGATGTACGCAAACGGGCGAGGGCCCTTTCAACGCTTCAATTACATTCTCTAATTACCTCTCTAGATAGCAGTTTTTATTTTTGGTGGCAGAATCTGCTATTATTATAGAATTATGTAACTAATAAAGATAAAAAAGAAATATCTGAATTCCAAATCCTGCCCACTTATGTACATACGGTGTCGTTATTTTAAGAGGCAAGGGCCTGCAGAACATTTGTGAAGCATATTGTGAGTGGGAGTACTGGTCTGAGATCAGCGCCCAGTTTCTCCTCACCATATGATACAGTTCAGCGTGACTATCAATCACCCTGCGAGATAGAAACTTTAGGGTTTTGTGCAGATTTAAAAAACGATTTGTGAAAACCAGCCATGATAAAACAAACAAGTAAAATCCGAGGATTTACATCCAGCACTCTAACAGCGAACTGATCCAAAATGCCTCACAGCTCTGCTTTGTTAGCTCTCATGCATCAGCTCAAACTGATAACAATGTCTGCATCATCACTGCGAGAGAGAGAGAGAGAGAGAGAGAGAGAGAGAGAGAGAGAGAGAGAGAGAGAGAGAGAATGATGCAAAAGGAACAACATTTGCATAGCCTTTCAATCAAATTCACAAGCACATAAATATCAGCCTGGATCTCTGACAGAGAAATGTTGTCAGTATGTTGGTGTATTCATAGTGTTTGGGCTTTACTTCTCCTCTACTCTGACTTTCTGAGCCCGGCACTTGATTTAAGCAGAAGTCAAAACCGCATTTTCAGCGTCCCCTCGGTGGCTGTTTCACAACTGATGAGCCTCATAGCGTCGTGCCTTTTGTTAAGGATAGTTAAGCCTCCTCAAGAGAGACGTTTTTGTGGTATAAGAGGAGGATAAAAATGCAGACAGTTTCAGAAGCATTTAATAATAACAAGCAAGTACTGGTGGGCATATTTTCCTCATATTTTTTTTTCACCCTAAAACTCTACTTAACAAGAGGAAAAGCATTTCTAATTTGCACTGCCTGTCTTTTTTTAAATATTCCCAAGGTTTCACACCTTTTTTGTATGTACTTAAAATATCCAATTGGGCACCAAAATGCATTTTAGTTACTCTTTTTTCTGTTCTCTCTTTGCACAGCGTCTTATTTCATATGTAAATCATTAATTATGGTATGCCTTTTCTATACTTTTCAGCATTTTTCAACACTTGTGTGTGAACGCTTGCACAGAAAAGCACTATTTTACGCCATTATTGAGTCCACAAGGGACATTCAAACTAGTAGATCCAGTCATTAAAAAAAGCAAATGATAAAATGCCATCACATTTAGCATCACTTCATTTTCCAAACGACTTGACTATACAGTAATTTGTCATGATAGCATCAGAGCAGAACTTCGCAATGCAACAAACAACCTCCACTTTTAAAATATTCCCAAGGTTTCACACCTTTGTTGTATATACTTAACATATCCAATTTGGCACCAAAATGCATTTGCTCATCTTCTGTTCTCGCAGTGTCTTATTTCATATGCAAATCATTCATTATGTTAAGCTTTTTCTATACTTTTCAGCATTTTTCAACACTTGCGTGTGAACGCTTGCACAAAAAAGCACTATTTTAAAGCACACGAGTCCACAAAGGACATTCAAACCAGCTACATGCAGCAGTTAAAAAATGTAAATGCCATGCACCATGACTATACAGTAATTTGTCGTGATAGCATCAGAGCGGAACTTCGCTATATACCAAACAACCGCAATCTCCGCTTTTCTTTTCCTTTCCTAAAGCGCAGCCTCGAGCCAATTTTCGTCACCGCTTCCAAGGTTCTGGCAGCCATTGTGTTCTGCTATGTTCCTGCCAACGTCGCTGACATTTTTTTGGAGTATGTGACTCAAAAGAGCCTGTAGTCAACTCTAGCAGTCAGAAGCCGTGGATGTAATGTCAAGCCTGAATCAGATGGAATGTACAAGTCAATGCAGAGGCTCAGCTGGCGAGGTTTGGAGTACGTGGCACGCTGGGAGAACCCGTGGATGCCTTTGAACTGCTAGATCACTCAGGAAATTGTGTAAAACCTCAAACGTTCACGAGGACGTTCAACGCTCAGTCTGCTTGACAATTCCACTTTAACTATGTTGAATCAGAATTCACTATATACACTGTATTGTACTCTCATATTTCCATACATACTTTCTGTGTGGAGGGAAACACACACAAAACCAACACTAATACAATTATCATGCTACAGAACAGAGCTAAAAGAATTGTAAATTGATTATTTCGAACCAACAAACGCACGGTTTATTAACTTTCAAAACGTTGTGATCTAATAGATCTTAAAATCACACAGATAATGTACAAAGCACAAACTCATTTGCTTCCTAACTGTATTGTTGTTGACAAGGAATGTGTCTAACTTTGCAAATTTAAAAAAGGATGGTAAACATATAAAACTGAGGTTTCTGCTTTCGTTTCTGGAAATCCAGTGAAAGGGTAAAGGCCTATTGAGTAGGTATAATAAGCTGAAACTTCATCCTACACCTTTTCGGTCAATATTTTTTGTTTTCCCTTTCCTTTAACGCCTTGGTGCATACTTTTCCTAATTGTATAAGAATTGCATACTGTATATATAAAATGGTTTTGAAGTGATGACACTTGGCGTCTCCCCAACTGTACATTTTTTGCAGCGCTACACCTCCCAAAGTCTATTTGGATTTCTGTTATTAAAGTTAAGTTTGTTAGCTCCGTGAACAAATCAGGACATGCTTCATAACAACGAATAATGCTTTATGGTCGTTTCCATGTTTTGTCACCAAATGCCCAGTTTGTGGGTAAATACATTTCTATAAATTCAGAAGAAAAGGAAAAAAAAATACGTTGCAGATCTTGAACAATGAGGAAGGTTTGTTCAATGTTCAAAGATTTGAGTGGGAAAAAAAAGACCATGAGATGTGGTTAAAGGCTCATACACTGTATATTGAATCCACCGCTCGTAATGGCCACAAGGCCGCTTGGAGCACACCGAGTACATTATTTGCACTTGAAAGTGTAAGACAGACGGAAGGCTGCGTATGAACATAAAGCGCTGACATGATTTCAAGCTTTCAGCACCTCCACATGAATATCTGCGAGGATGAAATCCCATCCTGTGGCATGTGTGTAGCGGTGCGACAGTCAGTGACCTCCTGGCGTTCCTGCCCTCCCTGCCTTCCTTGATAGTGGCCGTGCGTTCCCAGCAGGAGTACGACTCGGAGAGATGATTGCCTTGGCATCGCCCATCCAGCCCCCTTGCTGCCACTTTAGCCCATAAGCCTTCAAAGAGCAGCTAGCCATGGAGAGAGGGGCCTTCTAAAGTGTACAAAGAACTCTTAAGCCCTGCTTTTCCATAGCACTTAACCACATCGTTATTAGCGCGGCTGTATCTGTGAGACCCTCTCTCGCCGGGCCAGACCTTCCACGGCGGGAACGGGCGAGCAGCGATGTGTGACTGGCAGGAATAAGGATGTTCATTTAACTTCTGAAGCATGCATGCACAGATGTACATTGCGTGTTGAGTCATGCATACCAAATGTGCCCTTTGCACTTCGCAAACACAGATTTTGCAAACACCAGCTGCATTACAGCTTTTAAAAATGAAGGAGGGGTATATATAAAAAAACAAAAACCTCTTTTCTCTGATATAAAGAACAGAGCAAAAAACACAGTGTGTTGTTAGTGATTAGGATCTACTGATATGTTCAAAGATTCCCGTCTCTCTGAACTCCACAGGAACGGTGTGGCTAAATTATACAGCAAGTTTGACGTGACAAGACTCTCTCTTTCCTCCTCCCTCCTTCAGCTTTGATGTTGATGGCAGTTAATTACTGTGACGTGCCAGAAAAGAAAGTTATTACACGAGAATTCTCCTGATTTGCTTTTGTTTGTATCGTTTTTTTTTGTTCCTATTTCCACTCTCACACTCTTGTTCTGTCCCTCGCTGTTTTTACAATGGACATTTTGTTTTTGACCGCACTGTGAGATATAGATCTCGTTAATTCTTGCCTCGCGGCGTCTTTTCAGACACGCAGCCATTTGTATTTATATATAAATATTTATTTTTTTCGTCCCATTGCGTTTGGGGTCCTTTATTTTTTATTTATAGGAAATTCAACAAGGACAACAAAACTGAATTGAGTCAAAAATACAAGAGGAGGTCATGTTGCTCGGGCTCTATCTGGTTGGCGTGGAGAGGAGGTCGTGTTGCTTTGGCTCTACCTATCTGGCGTGGAGAGGAGGTTGTGTTGCTCAGGCTCTATCTGTTTGGCATGGAGAGGAGGTCGTGTTGCTCAGGCTTTATCTGGTTGGCGTGGAGAGGAGGTCGTGTTGCTCAGGCTCTATCTGTTTGGCGTGGAGAGGAGGTTATGTTGCACAGGCTTTATCTGGTTGGCGTGGAGAGGAGGTCGTGTTGCTCAGGCTTTATCTGGTTGGCGTGGAGAGGAGGTTGTGTTGCACAGGCTTTATCTGGTTGGCGTGGAGAGGAGGTCGTGTTGCACAGGCTTTATCTGGTTGGCGTGGAGAGGAGGTCGTGTTGCTCAGGCTCTATCTGTTTAGTGTCGCCGGGAAGCTGCTTGACATCCTCCTGGATCCACCTTCTCACATATGTTCACATTATATGTAGAATTTTTTTGTCATATGGATTGTCTATGTTGTATTTTCATTTTGCTGTACACTATCTATTGCACATCTGTCCATACTGGTTGCTCTTCCTGAGGTTTCTTCCATTTTTTCCCAGTTAAAAGGATTTTTTTCTGATCCAATGAGAGGGTCACACTGTAAAGGACAGAGGGCGTCGTATCCTGTATCCTGATTGTAAAGCCCCCTGAGGTAAATTTGTGATTTTGGGCTATACAAATAAAATTGACTTGACGACCAGTTAATTTAAGGCGAGTCCAGAAGTTTATCAATCAATTTGCCAACTCCTACAGTGGGAATCGCTTACAGTGATCACGGTTATAGTGATCAATCGCTTATATATGGATCAAAAAGCTTTAGACAGAATCACTCCTATACAAATGCTGTTTAAATAATTTGCTTATAATAATCAAGTAGTCCATGTTCATTTTGGGTCTTTTTCATGCATGACAACATCTGGAAAAAAATTCTAAAAGTACAGTAATTCACTTTTTTTGCTTTACTCCCTTTATACTGTATTTTATGAATACACTTGTTTTCAAACTCTGCTACCAGTTCGGCATTGATAGCCTACAATTTTTTAAAAATCTGTTAACTTTGCTGACGTTACATTAAATTGCCACCAACAATTTGAAGCAAAGACTTATCTGTTTCAAAGTAACAATAACTAACTGGAGCGTGCAAATGGAAAGGCTTTCAAAGAAAGCGTGCCATAGATCATGTTGCCGCATATTCCACACTCATAAACAATATGGATGCATTTACCGGCCTGCCACATGTCCAATCTCCCACATCAGTGTAATCCAGTTACCACCGCTCATTATCCCCCCGTCTGCCAATACACGTTGATTGAAATATGATAGTCATCTGAGATTGAATTAGCAACAAGGTCACAGCAGTAACCTTCCGGCAAATTAGTACAGGAGCGTTTTAAATATCACGGGCGCGGATTAGAAGTGAGTCCGGTTAGTCGTGTGATTGCATGTGGGCGGCTTGGAGATGAGCAGTGCGAGCATACATATATGTGTCCTTGTTAGGGTAGTTGTTCAACAACACATGTTGGTCCTCTGTTCTGCGTCCTTGTGCTTTCATCCAGTTAAGAGATACTCATATAATTCAAGTATACTGCAGTGTATGTCCTTGTGGCGCGTACTGACACTCAGACTTAAAACTGTCCTTGAAGTTGACGATTGGTGGAATACAAATGGATGAGTTTAATCGCCCCTACACATCTTTTGTAAACTACTTTACCGGCCCGTTTTAAATATTTTTCCTCACAATATCCTCAAGGACTAGGCATGTTCACAACAGCCTACAATAGAATGGAGAGCATACCATAAGCTCCCACTGAGTATTATGGGTTGCTTGTAGCCTTGGTGTTGCTGGGCTAGCAAGTTCCTTCAACTCCATTTAGAAGTGTGTTTGTTGGGATGTAGGGATCAAATCATCCGTTAATCAACTTTAATGAGAGAACATTCTTCAAAGATGAGGACTAACAGTATCTCGGGACAATTTTCCCGTCATCATTATCAGTCTTTTTCCAAAAAAACAACACAGTATCAATCCCCGGTCAGTGGCAATGCCTATCCCTTTAGCGTCATCTTTCAACATGCAGGGTAGTCTGATGGACTTTGAACGTTGTGAACTCAAACAAACCTACTTGGTTAGGTTTAGGAAATGATCATGGTTTGGATTTAAAGAAGAACGTTTGTTATGAATATCAAGTTCCATACGTAAGTTAATTTATTTTATTTAAAATAAGTCAAATTGACTTTTGGTTTCAAATGGGACGTGAACAGCGGCCTCCGGGATGAAAGTCCTGTGTTTGTTTGACGCATATAAGAAGTGAACATAGTCTTAGTCAGATGATGTCATTTATTTTGTTTGTGGAACAGTTTTGAAGCCTCAAGTTCTGCATTTTGGTCATCGCCATCTTGGTTTTTGCCATCGCCATCTTGGTTTTTGCCATCGCCATCTTGGTTTTTGCCATCGCCATCTTGGTTTTTGACCGTTTACAATGTTTACTGAGGTAATACATCAAGTGAGAAGTAGGCTCATTTTCTCATAGACTTCTATACAATCAAGCTTCTTTTTGCAACCAGAGTAGTCTCCCCCTGCTGGCTGTTAGAAAGAATGCAAGTTCAAGACACTTCAGCATTGGCTTCACCTTTCAATTCTGGACATTGCCGTCTGATTTGACCTTTCTATTCACCCCGACTTCGTCCCTATGCGGACTTTGTCGCACTTAATACTACGTCACCTGACTTCCTCCTTGACTCCCGTCATAATTACAAAGGCCACTAGAGACAGCCCCGCCTGTGCAAAACTGACACTAGAATGGTACCTGGAGCATCATAGACTTCCGCTTCGGGCCACTGGCTAAGCTATTTGACGAGTTGGGAGTGAGAATGCGTTGCAAAAACAGGTGCTTCAACAATACTGTAAATTTTAAGTTTGGAAAAACACACAGCGTGTTCCATTTTCTCCCAAAGCTGAGGTCATAACCATTTTCAGACTAATGTTTCGAGACTGGATAACATTCACATTCACATCGTGTATGTTCATGTTTCATGGGGCCACTGCACACAGTAATCTATCCGTCCATGTGTGCTGTCACATTGAATGAAACTGCATTGGGTTTGACATTGTAAAGATTGGCATTTGAGGGAATAAATGGTGAAACTACAGAATGGTGGTGTTTTTTTTCCTCCATTTACTTCAAGCAGAGTCACGTTGTGTGCTCTCAATTCACCTCAGGAAACAAAAGTTTTAAATGCCTGTTGTTAATCTGTCAAATCTGGTCAAAATGTCAGTGTTTTTTGGTGATAACTTGTTAAAAAACAAATTGATGAGCTACACTGCAGTGCAACATTATACTGAGTGCAGTAAAACACAGAGAAGTGCATTCGGTGCTGCCTTGGCAGTGGAACAACAAAAGGCAAATTAAAGCTAATTAACATCTGTTTCTGGCTCTTCAGCGAGATTTAGGCTGTCAGGTTTCCTTCAGACCAACCAGACTCGCAGGCAGCCAGAGGAGGCAGGAAGGAAGCTGTCGTAAAAGCATCACACACACAAATCGACAGTCCAGGCGTGTACGTACACAAGCCGAGCCACACAAAACAGATTTGTATCAGGGCGAGCGCACGAACGCGCTCTACAAAGACGCATACAGTCATCACGCAGGAACCCGCCGCACACAGACGCAGATGCACATTCACACGCGCGCTGTACTAATAAATGAGGTATTCACTCCCTCCGCCAGGCTGCTACAGAGTGTGTTGTGTGGGTGCACAAAGACAGCAGCCCCTGCTCTCACATCAGTACATCTTTTCTCAGAGCTTTCAAAAGTCAAACTTTGTCAGATAAGAAATTGTTCTGTCGGTGTTCTGAGAATTCTGAAAGAAATTATTCAAATCCGAGTAACAAATGCATGAACCGCCGAGGCCGAAAGATCTTTCAAAGAAGAGAATGAAGAGAAGTCCTTCAAGTAATGAAAATATTTTCAAGCAGGTTTGTCTTGCCCTGACAGATGAAAACATAATCTATAGGTGAAAGGTAATTACTGTTATAACATTGTTGACTGTACAGGAGCAAAAACAGACGGTAGTTTGCAATTACATAAGTGTTTTCAGCTGTGAGAAATGTCAACATTAAAGAGGACCTATTGTGCTTTTGTGCTTTTTAAAAGGTTTGCAAAGTTACAAAGCCCAAAGTCCACGCCAAAGGGAGAAACATTGCTCCCGAACTGCCTGAAATGCCTCGCTTGAAGTCCCGCCTTGTTTTCCATAACGTGGTGATGTCACCAAGTAGCACTTTTGTATATCACCCTATGGTGGCTAGTTTGACACACCCTCAAACAAAGCTAGTTAGAGCGGAGCTAGAGTAGAGTCCGAAGAGTTTGGTTCGGTTGACCAATCAGAGCAGACTGGGCTTTTTTGGGGGCGGAGCTCAAACAGAGCATTTCAGACAGAGGGTGAAAAGAGGTGCTCCAGAACAGCTGGTATCAGAAAAATAAAGATTTTTTTAAAAATTAAAGCACGTAAACATGTTCTAGTAGAAACCCAAATGCACTTATGAAACTGAAAATGAGCATAATAGGTCCTCTTTAAGAATGGGAGTTTACGAATCTGTTTTTGAAGATTTTTGATGTGTAGAAAGATCTACCCCACAATAGAGGTTTCCACCAGTTTTTGCAGACATTACAAATGTGTAGCTATAACAGTATGTAAAACTGTGCCCCTGTTGGCAAAAAAGCTCAATCACATGCAGGATATTAACATATCTTAAAGCTAAATATTCTCTTCATTCAAAGAGCAGTTTCTTTCAGGAGCTAATATTTTTGCAAATCTCTTTAAAAGGTGTATCACCAAACACAATCTTCCTCAGGGAAGCAAAAAGCTGTCCAGGCCACACAGGATGCATCTGCTAAGAGACAGATGGAGAAAATGTTCACCTAAAAATATGATGGATTCCAGAAAATAGTATTCATCTTTCACTCATTTGCATGCGTGCAAGACGAAGGATGTTTTGTTAGCGATGCAGGGCCGGGTCTCCGTTTGGAGTGACTCAGCTCTCTCAGTAACATCAAGCCCTGGGAGAGAAGTGTACAACACGTTGAAAGAAAGGCTCGGTTTTGGGTTTCCCGTAGGTGGGAGAGAGGGAGATCTCACACGCATTCTGCAAAAAAAACACACACAGGGATGCTAATGTAACGACACAAGCCTGCGATCGTGCATAGACGGAGGCACAACACATGCGTAAACACTCGCTATGCGCGCTCTCCGACTCCACCGGCTTATCAGCGAGGCAGACAATACCATCCCACATGTAGTGCGATCTATCATTGTGGGTCAGGGACTGCATTACAAGGCCTTAGATTGTGGGCTAGATGGGACTCTCAAGGGGAAGGAGCGGAGTCTGCCAGAACCATGGAAGCGGGGCGAAGCTGCATAGCCAAGCAGCGGAAATGAAAGGCGGCTCGAGCCTCTTGGATCTCTCTCTCTTTTTTTTTTCACCCTATCTTTCTCTCTTTCCATCCCTCCGCCCCTCTCCTGCTCTCTCTGCCATAAAGGGAAGATCATGCTTGACTGAGGAGGCGATGTCGGAGGGGCTGGCGCTCTGTGGATAGAATGATTGAGGGGAGATTTCTGATAAGGATTAAAAAAGGGAGGGGGGGATATAAAAGAAGTCGACGTTTGTTGTCGTCGTTGATGGCGGCGATGGGCGTCTAATTAAAAGTTTTCCCTCGGTGGGAGCTGAATTTCGAAAAAATGTTGTGAAGCGAATACTCAAAGGAGGACATCAGAAGCATGATGGACAACATGCAAGCGAAAGCAGTGAAGTGCATTCACGTAGATCGCAATGTAAATACACTTATAGGTAAAAATAAATACTGATTACATATAGTTATAGTGAGACGGCGATGGTGACAGCTCCCATTCTGCGTGCATTTGCATTGAACTGTTCCAACAGCTTATTCCTCATAACCTTAACCGTTTCGTTCAGCTCGAGTTCAACATGCTGATACTTTAATGCGAAGTGACACTGAGACTCTGCAGCTAACCGCTGCGTCCTATTTGGCATCCAGACGCAGAGTAATTCCAATTTTTTTTTTTAAAAATCCCTTTATTTTTTTTACAACGCTTTGACGGCGAGTACATTAAGTCATCTGCATATATTTTAATTTGACTTGTAAATGCTGAGCAATGCAAGCGAGGAGCTCCAAAGACATGCATAAGCAATATCTGCTTGTGAATAATTGAAGATCGTCTAACGGTCGAAATGATATTATCCCACTTAGGATGCGAGCTTACCTGGTGTTATTACAGACAACATATTGGATCAGTGCAGGGGAAAAAAGGGCTGAATCGATCGGCGCTGCTGCTCTTTGTGGTAAGACGGTGCAGTGATGGAAAAATGACTCAGCGGCGGAGATAAGAGCAGGGGGGAAAGTTTGTTTGACTATGATTTCTCATGTTTGTACTACTAAGGCGGTATATATACTTCCTTATTAGAATGTTTAATGTCTAAAAAGCTGGCAGCTCATGTTCTTAAATTCTATATTTGAGGTGAGTGTTTGAAGGAAAACGGCTTTACTTTGGATTACTGACACCTCAGTTTACAGTATCATTTTCTTGGCTAAGGTCACTTTGTTCTTCTCGTTTTGAAGAACTCTTTTGAGCGTTTTGGTTCATTCAGCTCTTCTCATTTCTCTATTTTGTGTCTCCTCTCTCCTCCGTCTTCCTGTCTGAACTACAAAATCCATCCATTATTTGGTGCCCCATATACACGCAGTACTGAAGGACAAATACTACAGGAAATACCACAACATGTACTACAGACTGGACTCTCTACTCGCTGTACTATATTAATAATTATCTTTCATATTTTGTAATAACTTAACCAGCTCCTATTTGCATCCCAAACACCGGCTCATTAGAATACATCGCCCACGGCTTGAGAACTACCTTTACAAAGATGCACCATATTTTTCTCACGAGCCAATCAGAGCAGACTGGGCTTTTTCGGGGAGAGGTTCTGAAAGAGACAGGCGCTAAAACGGAGCGTTTCAGACACAGGGTGAATACAGGTATATTCAGACAGACGGTACGTGAAAAATAATGTGTTTTTTGAACATTAAAGCATGAAAACATGATCTAGTAGAAACCCCAAATACAAGTATGAACCTGAAAATGAGCATGATATGGGACCTTTAAATGCCTGTTGCGTCGACTCCTCTCTCCTTGAGGCGAGGAAAGGAATCGAGGATGTACAAACGAGGGTTTCCTATCAGATTTCATAAACTTTCTGTTGGAATTTCCAATGTCAATTCATTAGGGCTGTCAATTGATTAAAACATTTAAGTGTGATTGATTGCATGATTGTCCATGATTAATCCCATTTTTTTTATCTATTCAAACGTACCTTAATGGGAGATTTGTCAAGTATTTAATAGTCTTATCAACATGGGAGTGGGTAAAACGAATTTGCGTTAATGTGTGCATTAACTTTGACAGCCCTACAATTAATATAATTGCACCCTTTATTACATCATACTAAAATTTGGTTTTTCATCTGCATTAAAAGTAATTCTAAGATATATATATATTGTCAGAGTGCAAACAAGTACTGCCAGTAGGATTTTGAATGACTTCATGGTGAAATGTGGAAAAAAGAAGACCTTCGTTGTCACCGATTGCCATTCAAGTCTGCACTCTGCAGTTTGTGAATCATTTAAATCAGAACTGGAATTAAAGATGGAGAAAATACAGCCATTGAGAGAAAAAAGAGGTCACTAACCCCTCCTGATTCTGCTATTAGAAATGAGTGGATCTGAATTTGTTCGCAGGTACAGCAGAGAGATGATCACCTGTTGCATACTACAGTGACTTATATGGGCATGTATGAGTGTGTTCCTGTTTTAAATGCAACCTTAAATGTGTATCTCTTTGTGTGTTCATGTGCTAAAACGCTCCCATTTTCCAATTTAGCTCGACTGCACCAAAGCACGCCCTTTTGACCTTCCCATGGTGAAGTCTCCGCTGCCAAGAGCGTTTAAAAATAGAGAAGAACCCTCTCGCTACCCTTGTTCCTTATGGGCTTTTCACGCCCTCACAAATAGATACTGATTTATTAAACCGCCATGCTAATTATAACAGTGGTTTGAGGGTAGTATTGCGTAAAAGCTGCATATAAAGTGGCTGATTGCATTTCCTTTTTTTTGAAGACTGAAGTAGAAAGTGACGGGAAGAAGGTCGGTACGGAGGAGAAGAGAACGCATTTCACTGATATTGCTGAGAAGATAAATGTCAGTTTCATTTCAGAGAGGTCATGTTATGTTTTATGTGTTAGATAATAAATGCTGCTCACACATTATGGTTTTATTTATCCTTGCACTGCTACACTACATTTGCTGAACACTGCAAACTAAAAACTTGACGACAAATCTTAAGCATTTCTTTTTTAACATTATATATTGATGACTAAATAAGCAAAAATTAAATTACTTAACACTCAAAACATCTCATCAGGACTGTGTGGGTGAGGGTTGATACGATTTGATTGACAGTAAGACCAAACAACCCACATACTGTACTCAGATCCATCAAACATTGCTAAGACCAGATTGGTGCACTGAAGTACGTGATATCACCTTTGCACAGCACCGCTCCTACTTCAAGCCAAGAAAAAAGGGCACCAGCTGCACACAGTAGGGCACCAGTGCATTTTCTCCACTAGATTGCACCTTAGGGAGCATCGCATCGCGTTTTCCCCACTGGTAGGGCACCCTAGATGGCACTTCATCATGTTTTCTCCACTAAATTGCATATTAGAAGGCACTGCATCACGTTTCCTCCACTGGAAGGGCACCCTAGAGGGCACTTCATCCCATTTTCTCCACTAGACATCATGTTTTCTCTAAAGGAAGGGCCCCCTAGGGCACTGCATCATGTTTTCTCCACTGAAAGGGCACCAAGAGGGCCCGGTATCGCGTTTTTTCTACTGGAAGGGCACACTAGAGGGCACTTCATCCCATTTTCTCCACTAGATTGCACCTTAGACAGCACTTCATCACGTTTTCTCCACTAGATCACACCTTAGAGGGCACTGCATCATGTTTTCTCCACTAGATTGCATGTTATAGGGCCCTGCATCACGTTTTCTCTACTGGAAGGGCACCCTAGAGGGCAATTTCTCATGTTTGTCATGTTGTATATACTATATTTATCATGTTTTATCTACCTCCTCTGTTACCTCCCTGTGTGTTCTGCAATGGAAAAGTACACACAAGATCTAGCACAACTCATATCACTATGCAGGATTTACGTCAATGATTTGCATCATCACTTGATGAGGCCCGTATTTGATCCATGATAACAAGAGACACTCATGCATTAAAAAACAGCAGCCATCAGTCTCATGCACACGTCCATTCTGCCACATTGAGATCACAAATGGTCAAACCGGCAACCTGCTGCGCAAACGAACAGAAACCCAGCTTCAACGAGTGTGATTCATGTTTTACTCAGTCATACTGAGAACTCCACACACACACACACACACACACACCTTTGGTGAGTCATGCTTAAGCACGAGTGTGGGTGACAACAAAAAAAAAATAAAGGAGGAAAAAAAACAATGATTTTAATCTTGTTATTGATTTCAACACCAACCTGCTTGTCGTGCAACAGAGCACCATTTAAAGAGGTGGCGCTAGGGCAATTGTTTGTTCCCACTCCTCCGCAGAAATGACTACATCTTGAAAACGGCTCCTTTGTGGCAGACGTGGGAATTTCCAATCAGTGGGCACTTTTCTCAGATTTAATGAGGCGGAATGGCGAGCCAGGTAAAGCACCATTTTTTTTTTTTTCCCCTGCGTCTTGTTTCATATCGTCGTAGCAACAGGGAGGCCACCCCCCTACGACCGCCGCTTTCAACTGGACCCCGCTGATTATCGTCACATGTTCTTGAAGCAGAAAACAGAAATTGCAACCGCCCACCGTGGCAGCCTGTCACCACACACTTAGAACTGTGAGGCTTTGAATTTATCCATCTGGTACGAGCACACTGGTGGTTAGTTGGCTGCCTCGTTTCTATTATCCACCATCCATGTCAGCATACATAAGAAACTGTTAAACCGTTGGGCCTGTGTGTCATGGTGAGCTGACTTTGAAATCTGAAACTACTGAGGTCCTTTCTCCTAGTCCTTTTCTTTTTTTTTCCAATAAAGGTTATGCTGGACTTTTTTTTGTTTCATTTTTAATAGAATTTATTTCCAATCGAATGGTTGCTTCCACTGCTAATGTGTTATTACAATGCAAACGTTCAATACAGTCTGTCAGCTGAGGTAAACGCAATGTTGAACACAGATGTGGCAGGTGTGAATTATGGGAAGCTTTTCCATGCATGCCATTTTTAACAATTTCAGTGTCAGAAATTTAAATGGCTATCAAACCATCGGACAGAATACGTCCTACAAGTCTAACATGTGAATCCATAATTAGAGAATGGTTATATCTTGAAGTAAATGGTGGCATATGCAGTGGTTTTGTTACAAGAAGACATGGTTGGTCAACAAGTTCATCAGGAACTTCATTTGTAACCATGAAAATATGACTAAACATTAAATTCAGCTTTCTTAAGACAATGGTTTACGTCAAATAAGCTACGTGTCATCAGGGAACACCGAAAAGCTAAAATGATTGTACTGAACTCTCTCAAGGCTTTTGTGTCTTTGTAGCCTGGACGCAATTAATCACACAAATGGGGATGATGGTGCACACTTTCATGCGTCTCTTTTGGAGATTATCTCCTCAAAAGGCATTCATGGTGTTGCGCACACGAAAGGACAGAGGAATCTGAGTGATGAATACAAAAAAGAAAGCTTGAGGGCAGAATTTCAAAGTGCAGGACTTTGATACCACAGATTGGGGTTCGTATCCTTGTCTACGGTTAGGTTAGGGCAACAAAAGCACTTTGGTTAAAGTTACAGAAAGATCAATACAGTACACAAATTACTTTTCTCTGTATTTAAAGACCCTCCTTATAAATATGTATTGTGACCAAGGCCACATATTTTCCCTAACCTTAACCAAGGGCTGTGACTGGCCAAAAAGGTTGCCTGTTTATTTACGGTAATTACTTAGTTAGGGTTGTTACGTTGTTTCCGCTAAGGATTGTTGTTATTTATTCATGCTAGTTGCATTGTTATGGTTGTTGTGTAAAAAAGTCAGCTAAGGGTAGTTGATTATTTACGCTAGTTACATTGTTACATTGCATTATTATGCTCGTTACGTAATGTTACGTAAGAAAGTCCGCTAAGGGCGGTTGTTGCTTCTTTACTCTAGTTACGTTGTTGGTTGTTATGTTACGTTGTTACACTTGTAGCTTAAGAAAGTCAGCTAAGGGTGGTTGATGTTTATTTACACAAGTTACAATGTTACGTTACATTGTTACGTTACGTTGTTACATTAAGTTGTTACATTACATTGTCATGTTACGTTGTCACGTTACGCTGTTACGTTACTTTGTTACGTTACGTTGTTACGTTACGTTACGTTGTTACGTTACATTGTTATGCTTATTATGTAATGTTGCGTAAGAAAGTCAGCTAAGGGCAGCTGTGGTTTATTTACACTAGTTCCATTGTTACAGTTGTTACGTTCTTATGTTAAACTTTTAACTCATACCATGATATTTCTTTCTAACCTTAATCAAGTATATTTGTTGCCTAAACCTAACCAATCATTTCACAACGTTAACTACGGGGCGTTTCTGCAAGAGTGATCAAGGCTGATATGAAATTTATATACATAAAAAAAAATGGTGTTTAACGTCACCCGTGGTTTGCAGAAACGTACAATGCCGTATAAAACATTTTTCTGGCTGGACTGCCGAAACATAACCAGAAAAGAGTGTATAATGCTGTAGTCACTATGATATGAGGAATGTGAGGATATTGCACTGCAAAGCAGATACTGATACGTTCACTATCAACATTTGGGACTTGCCAGATACGTTAATTAACAATGTTTTCTCATTATGTTGATTAAAAACAGAATCTAGGCAGTTGCAGTTGTATATTAGTTGTATATAAGCGTCATGTCTGAGTTGGTTTGAAGCACTCTGAGACCTTTACTCACATATGACTTACATGGTGTCAATAAGAGTTTGCTTTAACTGAAGCGTGAGGTGTTTACTTGCAGTGAGGCTGATGCAAATTGTAACTTGAGGGAAGATGAAAGGACATCCTGTGAAATCCTCTCTGTGAATGACATCGAATCCCCTTTTTAATGAAACTAGTGGAAACAAGAATCTCTGTTTTTCGACTTTGAGAATGATGGCTCTAAAATTTCTTTCTTTTAAAGGTTATTTTTATGGCCTTTCCACCACTGCACAGCAAATAGACTCGTGACATGACATATGTGTTTGCCTGCTGAACCATGCCCTGACTTCCAGCGGGCTCTGCGAGACCCATGCGCTGAATCCCAATGTCCTCGTCCGTCCTCCTGCATTAATCCTCATATACAGGGCCGAGGTAAAGCCGAATCAAATGATTGACTCGCTTGATTGATGAGAATGATTAAACTCCAATCATCATTTACTTGGCTGTCATAACCAACTTCATTTACCAATAAAGGAATACTGCTTAAATAATTATGATGATGGACTAGATTCGCAGTGTTCTTCTGTAGATTTTTTATAAAAAGAACACATTAATATTACATTTAGGCGTTTGGCTGACACTTTTATCCAGATCGACTTTCAATGACTGCGAGAGTAGAAAAGAAATGAGGACATTTAATCCCTCCATAAGTTTTGGAGGTTATAAAATGTAGTTTTGATGAAGGATTTTGGTAAAAGACTTTCCCATGCCTTCATAAAGACAGAACTGAGGAGACCTTTAATACATCACGCAACGCAGGTTTCCCCAAGGATATTGTTAAATGGAAGATATGAGCAAAGAAATATCTGCTAAAAAATGATACAATAATACACAAGGGTTACTTTTAGCAAGGGTGAAATGATAATAAGACCGGTTGTGATATGCTTTTTTAAAAAAAATTACCGGTTCCTGAGAAGAGAAGTGCATTCCACCCACCTAACTAGACACGGAAATGGATTCGCGCTACTTACGGAAATTAAATTCAGGAGTCAGTTTTGATCAGTGATGGAAAATTAGTCTCTTGCTACCAATCTGAGCCTGGCAGAAGCGTTCCACAGACGAGGGGTTTTCAAATTCTGATACTGTGGGCCCTCGACAGGCTAATTTGAGACCCCTGTTTGGAAAAGTGGCACCATAAAAAGTATGTTGAATTAGCTATGAGCAGCTCCTCTTCGCAATGTACCCATAGAAGTACAGATAACTGTCACGAGATAGCTTTGATATTGAAAAAAACATGATGATTCTTATGGAGGATGGAATCTGCCAAAATAAAAAAAAAAATGACTCGATAAATAAATGTCATTAAATGTAGAAAAAATATTAAAAATAAATGTAGATATTAATTAATTGATAAAATAAGACATAAATTGATACTTATGTTTAAATTTTCTTCTTTATTTATTTATCTTTGTATTAATTCCCTTATTTATTCACTCTTCCATTTAATTTTTTCTTTTATTTATTCATATGTTTATTTGATTAATTTCTAAATTTATTTGTTTATTTTTATGTCAAATGGTATCAATTAATTCATATTATTTTTGCTACATTTAATACATATTTATTTATTAATCAAGTCGTTTATTTATTTCTTCACTTATTTTTGATCCTGCAGGTTTATTCACTCTTCTGTTTAATTTTCCTTTTTATTTATTTATATGTTTATTTTTATTAATTTAAAAATGTATACATTTATTTTTGCATTTATATTATTTTTTATGTCACATTTTGTCTATTAATTAGTGGCCAAGTTAAATTTTAATATTATTTTTGCTAAATTTGATTACATATTTATTTATTTATTGAGTCATTTATTTTTGATGATCTGTTGATGTGTTCTCTCTTTTTTTCCAAATCCTCCAATACAGCAGGCTCCCAGTATATACTACTAAAATAGCATTTTGTTACATGTAGATTTTTTTTTATATACAGTGCTTTATAAAATATGTATTTTTTTAAGTGCGCGTGCTGCAGATTACAATAGATAATCAGTTTTTGCATGGGTGTATGTAAACTGAGTTTGAGAAGAAACTGACAAACTGTGATGATTACTGTAATTATACAACACTCATAATTATCATGGTGGATGACAACGAGAGCTGGAAACAAAATTGTACATATTTTCACATGTTGCATGGTGGATTATTAGAATAAAAAAAAAACATATTACAAAGCGTTTGATTGATCATGCTCACAAAGGCAATGATTACACCTTGTTGCCGCCGAATAAGACGGCTCTGCTTCTTTTTCATCCGCGCATAATACAATCGGAGTGACCCTTGTTACATAAATAGCTTAATGATATGATCTGAGGAGCTTTTGAATGTTAATTACCGCATACGATTGCTGTTTCCGTGTCCAAAATCATAGCCGAAAATAGTTAATCAGAGGTTTTGATCTTTTCTAAAAGCAAGCATGCTTTTAAGTGGCCCGTTTCTGTCTAATAACACTAGTCACGCTATTGTCTCCACTGAGTCTTCGTGATGAAGTTAGACAAAGTGTCAAATTGACCTTAAAAAAAGCAAAGAAAGAAAGGAAATGACACATCCGCTCTTGTTTTTTTTTTTAGTGTTTGTAATCAAGAGGCAGTGCTGTCAGGAGGCAACCCAGTGCCATAACAGGCTGTCATCACTTCCTGGAGGTGAGAACCGAGGGATTGTCTGCACGCCCAGCATCTATAGGGCCCTGGATTCTCATTAACATTCATTAAGCAGGAGTGACTTTACACCGGAAACCATTAAGAAGCTATGAGGCCTTTTGTTAAGGAACACGTTATGTACTCGCGGGTAAGCAAGGATCTATTTCAAGGTTTCCAGTCCAACTTCTTCATTTCTCATCAGCTAAAAATCAACATTTTTTGCACACAAAATACATTTAAAACCCTGAAATTGATGTATATTCTACATATTCACTAGAAATGACCGTCTGATTTAGAAGGACTGCTGACTCCCTTTGCATCGCGAGCTGACCGGAGCCAAATGCACACTGTAAATATCTGATCAAAAGGAGTGTACTGTAGCTTTGTTTAATTCATTTGTCTATTTACTCAGCAAAATCTGTATGGCTCCCTAATAAACTTGCCATGTTTTTACAGCATTATCACATTTTCACATCCTAAAACTCACCACGCACACCCACAAATTGTATATGTCACTCAATGAAGACTTCTATACACTATAATAGGGGATATTAGACCATAAAACAGCACTGAAAGCATTAATATTGAAACAAAAACTCTACAAGATTGCACTGAGTTGCGCCCATTCTGTTTTCTTTTGGGCATTTTTCTTTCCTGCCTATGCATATCCCTAAACATGATATGCATCGTGCATAGACTTGAGTAATTCCAGGAGAATGCACGGACTATTCATGATCCTTATTTAAATGCATGTGCGTAAAGGAGACATATAAGCCCTGCTTGTAGGCTCAACTGCAGACAATGACAAACAGTTTTGTAAATTGGACCTTGAGTGTTTTGAGTTGTGTTAAAGCGTTTCGCTGACCTTAGTTAAATGATGCTGACAGCCGCTGCATCGTGCCGGCAAGGTGATGTCGTGATGTTCTGCCTAGAATGAGAAAAAACAGTGATGTTACAGAGACGCAAGGCTGCAAGAAACGTGCCCAGGTTCTAGTTTTACAGGTTCCAGGATTCAGATACAGGTGGCTCCAAAGCAAAGGCGTGAAACAACATTGCATCTTTGACGATAATGGTGAAGAACGTCTGCAAATGGGCCCCTTTATACACTGCAGGGCTGAAAAGGGGAAGTGGAAGCAGGTGGTTGAGGGAGGTGGAGAAAGGCTGAGGGCATCTGGTGGACAGGTAAAGCATGAATGGGATTGGAGAGGTGGGAATGTGGCTGCAGGGAGGGACACGAGTTGAAGTTGTAATGACTTGGCGACACCCGCGGTTACCGTGGCAACAGCGAGCGCGGGTTTAATTCGACAGCGGAAAACACTCGTTCGAGGAGCTACTTTGTCAGAGATAGATGCTTTACAATAAAAGCCCCCGTTTTTCCAGTTAAACGCTCTTAATGTGAAGCAGCCGCAGCAGGATGTTGCGTTAGCATTAGCAGTTACTTCAGAGTGAAGAGAGTGAACAGTAAACAGTGAGATTGATATCAAGGAGATTTGTAGTATTACATGCATGCATTCATTTTCTGTGAATCCCTCGTGTTTAAAGGCACAGTGCAGGATCTGATACCTGATTATTAGCAAGTAACCTATTTGAAATTTCTTTGGAATTACCCAAATATTTCCCTCACAGTTTATCAAAAATGACTTTATTATAAACATTATTTAATAATTATATGCTAAAATAGCATATAATGGTTAAAATAGGGCCCTTAGGCTAATATTTATGTATTGGAGTGACATAATACAACTTTCTTTATTTAAAAAAAAAAAGTATAATAAGAATAAGAATATAAGTGATTTTAAACATAATATATATATATAAATATAAAAAAATATAAAACAAATATTATATATATATATATATATAAATAAATATAAAAAAATATTATATATATATATGTTATGTTTAAAATCACTTATATTCTTCTGAACTTGTAAATGCAAAAAAAAAAATATGTGTTAGATTTTAATGGTCTCCTTTGTAAATTAGTTTTCCATATAACATGCATAAATACCAGGTGTTATTTGTTACGACCTTCATTTTGAAGCTGGAATAAGCACGGATGCACAACTGCAACACCTTTTGTGAAAGTACGCATCCATTTTTTTCTCTATCTTTTCTAACGCTCTTCAGTGTTGTAGGGAGAGCACAGTTCGCTGCTCAGGGAAGCGTCACAGACACGGCTGCACTGGAACCCTTATCCAGAGGGCAGAGTGTCAAACAGGTGGTTGAGCGGCTGGGCAGGGATGGCAGCGCCTCCACATGTGCCCTTTTCCTTGCTCTGGTGTTAGCATCTTAGATGGAGGGCAGCTGGCGGCCAACGACTCTCTAAGCCATTGACGCACTGCTGTCCTCACTTGCAGACGGCACTCAGTAGAATAAAGAAATACTGAGAAAGAAAGAGGATGCTGCACACGGTGAACTTCATGTCCATTAAATTACACAATACTGCTTCTTAGTTAAACACGGTTTTTACTGTCTGGAAGTGCTTTCATACTTTTAAAGAAAGTCCAAAAAAGAAGTAGTCTAACAGTGAAGGTCTTTCATATAATGGAGACATGAATCATTCAGTGGTTATTGCTATTGAATCTTTTATATATACTTTATGACCAAGGTTAATTATTTTCTTTTCAACTTTGCCATGGTGGTAGCATTCACTGCAATCTGCTATTATTTGAGTGAAAAAGAAAAGGGTAAAAATGTAGTTTTACTGAACTTGGATGAATTCTACAGACTTGAGTGCCAAAGTGCACCACATACCACCTTTGATTACCAATAAATACCCAGTCACTGTTGTTATTTACTGTAAACCGGTGAATAGAAATGCTGCCAAAGTTAGCATCAGGTATGTTTAACGTGCAAAAGCCTTCATTGAGTTCTTTTTCTTACCTCAGAAGACGCACTCTTGGGATTTTGTTCTCAAGTCGGAGGCCTTTGAAGCTATTTTTGACTTGCTCAACCTACTTTTGAAATGACATCCACATTTTTTGCTCTCTTTTCCCTTTTTTGAGCCAATAATCCCACTTGACACAACCTTTGGTCCATTTTTTGGGGGTGGGTTTAGGAGGCTCAAAATCGCCTCTGAAGGGTCGTTGAGGTTTGCCACGCTAACTCCGGGAGTCTAGAGATTCAAGTCCTTTTACGATTCTTCTAAAGGCTGATAATTGTGGGCTGTTCTTTGTCTTGATCGCAGCTAATGTGCTTGAAGGGGCCTTGTCTGTCATGAGTGAAACCATCACAACGTATTCTCATACGGTTTGTATGATATCTTATAAAAAGTTAGTCCTCATTTGGATTGCATTTTCCTATGAATGTCCAGCAACACGTGAAGCATGTGTCAATTTGTGCTCGTTACCTGCATATAGTCTTTTCAAAATAAATTTCTGTCTTCACAGGAAACTACTTAGTTAGGTTTACGAAAAGATCATGGTTTGGGTTAAAATAACATGGAAAATGATGTAACTTAAGTATGTTAGTTACGTTACATAAACTACTTAGTTATGTTTATGAAAAGATCATGGTTTGGGTTAAAATAACATGGAAAATGATGTAACTTAAGTATGTTAGTTACGTTACATAAACTACTTAGTTATGTTTATGAAAAGATCATGTTTTGGAGTTAAAATTACACAGGAAGTGACGTAAATTAAGTACGTAAGTTATATGACAAAAAATACTTAGTAAGGTTTAGGAAAAGATTTTGGTTTGGGTTAAAATAACTCTGGACATGACGTAAATTAAGTATGTAAGTTACGTAACAAAAACTACTTAGTTAGGTTTAGGAAAATATCATGGTTTTGGGTTAAAATAACTCCGGAAGTGACGTAACTTAAGTACGTTAGTTACGTTACATAAACTACTAGTTAGGTTTAGGAAAATATCCTGGTTTTGGGTTAAAATAACACAGGAAGCGACATAAATTAAGTACGTAACTTACATTACAAAAAACACTTAGGTTTAGGAAAAGATCGTGGCTTTGGTTAAAATAAGTCAGAAAACACGTAACTTAAGTACGTAAGTTACGTTACAAAAACTACTTAGTTATGTTTCTGAAAAGATTGTGGTTTGGGTTCAAATAACACCGTAAGTTGCGTAACTTAAGTACGTAAGTTAAGTGACAAATAAATCAATGTTTACTTCTGGTTTCATACGAGGTACAAACAGCGGTCTCCTGGGCGAAAGTCTGGTGTGTTTTAACTCGCCCATCTGCCCCGACCTCCTCTCTATGTGGCGTTTGTCGCTCTTTATACTCCCTGGTTACCGATTATTTGGATTACATACAAATTGATTTTGTGGGTTATATATGATTTACAGTGCATTGCTTGAACATCAACCTGAACAAATAAGAATTCTTGGGTACACAATAAACACAGTGGTCAGTATTATGGATTGAAGGGACAATCACAGAATAGAAAAGTGAATAAGCCAAACAGTCATAGGCATTTGGCCCTGACACAAAACTGAATAATAGCCAAAAAGTAAGAACAGGAGGAGATGGATTATTCACCGTCTATCTCGGTGCAACAGCCATGGCGAACACGGGCATTACCAAACGTGATTAGCTTTACATTGCTGTCACAATACTCCAGCGTGTGATGTAATGAAGTATTTTAATAACGACTTTCAGATAAAGCTGCTCCGAGAGTTCATTTAAACTGAAAATATGACAGCTGCTGTCATTATATATTCATTGGGAGTCAATTAAGTCAGTGAATCAATTAGCGGAATGAACACTATGTATGTGATATCTTCTTAATTACTTGCTAACGTCGTATGTCCTCGCGCCATGTGGTCCTTCTGTCTGCTTTGACTCTGAGAGGAGGGAGGCGGCGATGCCAGCGGACGAACCCTTGCTATTGGCTGTCTGTGTCGGGGATATGACAGAAAGAGAGCTGGAGGAGGGGGGCTCCTCTTTTACAGTCTTCTCTCCCCCTCCGCCCTCCCTGTATCTCTGTTTCCTGCCGAGTCTCCTTTTCCAGAGTGTTAGCTCTGCCTCGCGGAGAGCTGCAACGTGCTGTGGCCACGTGCTGGCGGCCAACTCACACCACAGACTGGAACCTTGACCTCACAACACCCTCCTCGAGGCCCCCCCTCAGCGCTCCCTTTCCCCTCCATCCTCCCTCCCTAGACAAATTTCCCCTCCTCAATCCAAAAAGTCTCACCGTCACCCACTTATTCCTCCCTCTCTCTCTTCTTCTATCCCCCTTTTTCCCTGTCAGAGTGCATCCTGCTCTCTCCGGCAGCGAGGAGCCGGCTGCCTGTGACTGGAATCCCTCATTACGCCGCCGAAATGTGACAAATCAACAAAGACGTGCGGCCCCCCGTTCGTGCTGCAAGGTGCGACTTGTTGTAGCTCGGGAATTCACTTATCTGCCGTACTGTCTTCTGTGGTATTTCCCTCCCAGTGAACACACAAGCAGACGCACTCGGAGACAGCAAAAACGGGGAAAATGATAAACAATTACAGTGTATAAATTATAACGGGAAAGGCCCCAGGCTCAAGTGATCATCATAAAATGCAGAGCAAGCAATTGTTATCTAATTTTCCATTTAGAAAATGCTCATAATGTGCATACTCATCAATACACATAAGGGGGGGAGGAGCTTCCAAAAAAGTGCACGTAGATGCTCATTCACGAGTGCAAGGGAGTTCATATATCACCCCTTAAAGGTCCCATATTGTAAAGAGTGAGACTCTCAAGTTTAAGTGCCATAGAAATACTATGAAAGTATTGAAACGTTCAATCCATGGAGAGATACACACGGACCGTATTATGAAACTGTGAGTTTGAAACAAGCTGTCAGGACTTATTTCCATTTGTGATGTCACAAACCTACAATCAAAAGGCCATTTCATAGTTTTAAACGTAAATATTCTAAATATGTCCCAGTTTATTTCTGGTTGCAGCAAAGAGTATAGAAGCAAAGAGACAAAACTACGGTGTTTTTTTAACAACAGCAGCTGCCGCCATTTTGGACTGAAGATGCTTATTATATTTATAATATTTTTATACTTGTGAGCTTATGTTTACAACATGGGAAGTCGTATCAAGTGGTTAAGTCGTGAGAACACCGCTGCTAAGCAACAGCAATATTAACGTTACTGTCGGCATCTAGAAGCCACAGAGGCTAACAATTTAGCAAGCTAGCAAGCGGGTAACATGATGCAGAAAATGCAAAGGCATAGTGACAGAGGAGAAAGATGAGGTCGTTGGGAATATCAACATTTTCCTCAGACATATTCTAAAATTACGGAGAACAATATACGACTAAAATTACAATATATTAACTTATTATGCACCAAAAATTTAATGTCAACAAACGCGTCACAACTCGGGAACTCTGAGCTTTTAGAAACTTGGACACGGTGAACACGACCCCATTTGAACGCACCAGTAAACATAGACCCAAACTGTTGCCTAGCAACGCAATTCAAAGTGTTTTAGACAGAGGGGAAATACAGGCATATTCAGGCAGACAGTATGAGGAAAATAAAGTTTTTTTTTAACATTAAAGCATGTAAACATGTTCTAATAGAAACACAAAATTAAAAAGAACATAATTATGAAATTGAAAATGAGCATGATACGGGACCTTTAAATTAGCACCTATGGCGTTGTTTTCTGCTTTGCCCAGCGAATTTTCATCCGTTTAATTAACGCCGGCGAATCCTCGACTGATGTTTCGAACAGCTCGCTCTCATTACCTATCTGCGCTCTGATCTCCGTCACATTCACTGGTAATGGCGTACATGTGGTAGCGTTATTAACATGCTGCATTCCCCATGTATCACAGGAGGAATTGGCCCGCTTTTGTGATTCTGACACACAAAGGGGGAGAAAACACGCAGGCTTGATTACATTTTTCATCCCTGAAGAGAAATAGAAGTGTGTTTCAGCTCTTTATAGTTTAGCAGCTAAGAAAAAAATAGCCGCTCCCGAACACTTGAGGAGGGATAACTTTTGTGGGCATTTCCTTTTTTGATATCTGCAAAAAAAAAAAAAAAACTGTCCTCGAACGTTCGTGCTGATTAGATCCGTCTCCTCACTTGATGAGTCAAGTGTGAAAGTGTGTGTGCTACCTGGCCTAGTTTCATCCCGACAAACACCTCACCTTAACTCAGCAATGCTACGGTACAACCCAAAGCTCACACGGAATTAAAGATGCATGCTGAGTGACGCACTCCGCCTGTCACGTATTTGAGCATATTTCCCTGATTGCTCTGTGAGATATCTATAGGCTCAAAGCCCCCTTCCCCCCCGCCCCCCCTTGCAGCTTAAGCTGGCTGGCAGTCGGCCCGCACACACTGACACTTACAAACACGCTCCAACACACACACACACACACACACACACACACACACACACACACACACTTCTAAAGAGCTGCAGGAAGGCAGAGGCCGATCACATCATGCAAATCGCTGTCGCTTGTTGGGACGTGCACGGCATCAGAAAAGAAGGGGGGAAAAGGGGAGCAAAAGGCGCAGGACTTTAGAGGCTGCGACCGTGTTTTTCAAACGCTTTTGTGCTCTTGACCCCCACCGGTTCCTCTTCACGCTTGCCTGGCCGCGGTGACAGAGTGTGTGACATGCCATCGGACGCCGCAAAGGTCAACAAGATAAGCATATGGACTATCGGAGAGGCAAATATGTATGTCGGCCTGTGTATATCACCTTAAAATCCCCCTCTCTCTCTCTCTCTCCCGCTCTCGGCTGGTCGCCGGCTACAGGTGGCTAGCAAGGTGACACGGCATCTTGTTGTCGGAACAGGAGCCGGCCATATGCTCGGGCTTCTGTGGAAAGCTGTTTTCCCTGTTAGGCAAGCATATGTCCGTGCCAAAAGTTGCTGCTACATCGGAGGACTCGTTTACTTTATTGTTGTCAGCGTTTGCTCTCTTCATCCGCGGACATCTGGGGACGGTGACTGTGCAGAAATCAAAGGACGGAGCAAAAGTTGTTTTTTTTTCTATTAATCTCGCACATCAATATGGGTTTAATAAAGTTTTAAAAGTGAGTGGACTGTTTTTGTAAATGGCTGCTTTTCATTTCCACTTAGGGACAAATAGCCCTCCATCTGAAAGAATTATTTAGATATCAACAACACTCCTCCGGTGGTAAAACAGTAAAATATGCCATCTGCTCCGACATCGCCAACATACAAAGGCAGTGAAGCTTAGGCAGCTAATTTATCCAAAATGTTGGTCTTGCAGTCTGGGAATTATATTTCGCCGCCAAATTATTCATCCTGCATTGCAGCACTTTCTCCAGTGAGTGATGGTCCTTTTTTTTTTTAACAAGCTCCCCTAAATAGCACGAAAGATCCCCGAGCTTAATGATGTCTGCCATCACACCCACGGCTCCAACAGGTGAGGTCGGGATTTGCAGTTTTGCTCTCAGCGTGGGCAAAGTCACCTTTGTGATGGCGGATCATTTGCTTTTGGTTAAATAAGTTCCAAAATGATTGTTACCATGAACGCCTCAGACGCTGCTGTTCACTTTGACTCCCCAAATACCTATTAGGACACATATTCGGGTATTTTAACACTCCACTGGATGTCGTATTATGACAGCAAGTGATTCTATTTCTTTCTCCTTCTGTTTTTCTTTTGCACATATTGTTCTGGAAACATCCTAAACTAAAAGGAGCATAAGCTGGCAAAAAACACTTCATTAAAGCTGCTTTGGGACTCTTTTTTGTGATTAAATATTCTCCCAAATACTTGGATTGCAAATTAGAAATTATCCTTCCAAACATGGCTTTATTAATTACACATTAGATTTTTCTAAACTGACTTAGATTGATTGTTTTTTAAAGTACAACCTTGCGCCAAAGCTTGAGATTCGACCTGTGACAAATGTAGCTGATCAACGTATCCTCATACAACGGTTTGTATAATATCTTACAAAAAGTTATTCCTGATTTGTCAATTTCAGATTGTTAAATGCATACAGTCTTTTCAAAATAAACTTCCGTCTTCACAGGAAACAACTTGGTTAGGTTTAGGCAATAAAATTACTTGGTCAGGTTTAGGCAACAAAACTACTTGGTTAGGTTTACAAAAATACTGTGGTTGGGTTAAAATAACTCCAGAAGTAACTTAAGTAAAAAAGTTACGAGACAAATAAGTCAATGTTTGGGTCGAAATAACCACGGAAGTGGAGTTATGTAAGTGCGGAAGTTGCGTGACGAATACGTCAACATTTGCGTTACAATAACTACGTAAATGGCGTTATGGAAGTGCAGAAGTTATGTGAGAAATAATTCTTCGTTTAGGTTAAAATAACTACAGAAGTTGCAGCACTGAAGTTTGGAAGTTACGCGACTAATAAATCGACGTTGACGTTTGGTTTCACACGGGATACGAATAGCGGTCTCCCAAGCAAAAATCGCTCTTTATACTTCCTGGTTCACCATTACGTGGATTACATATGAATTGATTTCATGAGATATATAAGAATTACAGTGCATTACTTTTCGTAGCCATGAACGGTGTCTGAGAACAGCCTGAGCTGATTCACTCATTTATTTTTTCAGAATCATTCCACGCCTTTATTAGACAGATATTCATTAGATACTCAGTATGCACAAAGGATTGCTTTTGTGGGTGTTGTGCCTAGATGTCCTTGAACAAACATTTTGAATCAGAACCAGAGTGAAAAGATGAAAATCCATTTGGTTATGAAAAGAAAAAAAAAAAAAAATCTAAATTCGTCCAGACATCACAAGTCCCATCAGGCAGGTTAAAAATACCACCAAAGACTATTTGCTGAGGTTCTGAGCAGTAATTCTGGTATTAATGTGATGTTAGAGACAAAATGTTTTTCCTCGCTGCCTGGATTTTAACTTTTAAAAATCATCTCCTCCCTCTCAGTTGCAATGATATCATGCGTTTCAGACCCAGAGGGCGACCATTAGCTCCGGGCTTGCTGTTAAGGGATACGAGGGATGTGTTTGGACACACTCCGCGCTCCCATGTGCACTCACCAAGGAGAATTTCCCTCAGGTGTGCACACACCTTGTGATGTGACATGAATCCACCACGGAGATTTCGCATGCGCCGCCGCCATCAGACCTGCAGAACAGGTTGAGTGCGAGCAGCCCTGCTAAATATTAATCTCCTGGTTGTGTTTTTTTTGTCTTATCGTTTCAGCTGCACGTGTGTAACGTTTGGCAGGATGCTGCCGATGCTCGGGATCAGCCCAGGGGAAGCTGGGAGAGGGAGAAACTTGGAACGCACCTCATCACAGGACCCCACCAGATGCTGGAGTTGTTCACCCATCGAGCATGAAATTTTGTCTGCGGGGAGATGATTTATAATTTTAGTCTTACTGCTGGGGGAAAACAAGAGAGAGAGACTGAAAAAGAGGGAGGGGGGAAATACATTTTTTTTTTCTCTGCCAGCAAATTCCTCAATGGTTTCCAGGCTTTGATTATTTTTCATTCTGTGACTGCAATAACACGAAGGGGGAGGAAAACACAGGAGCGATGAAGAGAACTTGGCATTTAGTTGGGTACTGGGGTTGGGGGCAATGGTCCTTGCTGATGTTTTGTTTGCATGAGTCGACAAAATCATTACTGCACATTAGAGGGAGCGGGCACATTACGGAGACGTCGGTCGGCTATCTAGCACGCGTCTACCACTGCGTGGCGGACAGCAGCTATCAGCGATACATCAATTCTTATTTTGAGAGGGGCTAAAATTGATGGTTTCGCTCGCAGTCGAGATTGGAACGTTTTCCCATGTTGGCCCAGGGGGCAACGCAAACCTGGTTTTCTTGAGTTAGTTTCAGTCCCCTGTGGTGGAGTGTATTGCAATTACTGAGCAGCCAGGAACTTAGTCTTAATGACAGTAAAATGTGAGAGAAGTAGATGCATTACGAAGGCGAAGGTTTGTCATGTGAAGTCAAACTACTTTTGGCAGCAGTAAGTAAATATTCATTTATTTTATCCAGAATGGGCTAAAGCTCCAGTGATTTACGCTCACAACTCTGAATACTACATTCATTTCAACCCCGTCTCCTTTAAAATTACGTTCACATACAACTAAACTGCATTGAAACAAAATAAACACAAAAAACTAGGGCTGTCAAAGTTAAGGCGATAACACTTTAAGGCAAATTTGTTTTAACGCAACTAATTTCTTTAATGCATTAATGCAATTATTGAAGATATTGGTATCATATGAAACTAGAAAATCTAAGTACCATGTACCATTAGTGCCATGTCATACTAGCTTGTTGGGAAGGAGGCTGAATAACGCTCCAAACGTACACTAAATTTTAGGGAGGAAAAACTGGCATGGCCATTTTCAAAGTCGTCCCTTGACCTCTGACCTCCAGATATGTGAATGAAAATGGGTTCTATGGGTACCCACGAGTCTCCCCTTTATGGACATGCCCACTTTATGATCATCACATGCAGTTAGAGTTTGTTAAGTTAAGTGTACAAAAAGCACATTTTGAGTCATGAATTGGGTGTTAATTTTTGGCTGAACCTCCCTCAATCTCCTTTCTTTCTTTCTCTTGCTAATTCTATTTATGCTGTGGACTAATTAGGCCAGCACCCGCCCACTGGCACTGCACTGACATGCAAGTCAATAAGAAGCTTGGACCTGTCACTCCAAAACAAAATAATAAAAAAAAATGGTAATATAAGCATCGCCGCCGCTCTGATGGCGATGATATTTGGCACCTATTTGCTTGACGATTAATTCTAAATTGATGGGGGGAATTAAACATTTTTTATTAAGGACCATTTTCCATTAAAAGGATGATAAGTGTGATTTTAATTGCACAAAATGCGATATGGGTGCTGATGGGGTTTCTGATCAATACCTCTATGTGGAACAAAACTCCCCATCCGCAGTCATCCACAGTGATATATTACCTTTTAATATTTCTGTTGGTTCTGCGCTCTAATTAGTTTCCAAACACTAACATTTTAACGTATTTGGCACTTCCACAGGCCTTCCCACCTCTATGATTCACTCCGAGTTTCCAAACAAACACTCTTTATTGGGTATAAAATAGTGAGTTGAAGCAGATTGCTGTTGACACGTATGTTTCACGTCGCGTGTGTCATCTATTTGCCCTCTGGCTTTTCTAATCCACTCCTGTGTCACTCCAAATCACAACTTGTGTCATTCCGAACCCCCTTCCCCTTTGAATGAACGGATGCGGTGCGGTGCCTGGTTGTAATTGACCTTGTAAAAAGCTGAATGTAACACCACAAAGGCAAGAAGTAAGTAACTTTAAAGTGCCATCCATCCAAATTCTCATCCTAAAACAACCGAGTATACCTTGATGTTCGTTTGAAATGACACCTTTTGTGGCTGTGTGGACTTTTCTGTTGGCTGACTGTGACCTGCGGTAGCCTCGCCAACTTTTGGTTCCGCTCGCTGCCTCGTCAAAAACCTTAAATAGACTTTTCTAACCTTCACTTATCCCGGGAAGGTTCACCGAGCATGCACGCTGTTATTTTTTTTTTTTTTTGAGAATGGCCCCGCTTTACTTTTATACACTTACACACATTCACACCTGGGAGCTGACCGGCACGACCGCGGTCTTCAACTATTAGCCTCAGAGGAATTCCTCCGGAGCTGGTGGGGGATTAATTGTCTTGCTCAAGGACATTTCAATGGGAATTGAGCGCGTTTCTCATTAACTTCCCTGTCCAGATTTTCCAGGCCGTTTGGGGAAACTGAACCGGCCACCTCTGTCATCTCTTTTTTTAGTCCGCATGAGTTATTTTGCCTCAATGAGTAACTGATGCCCCCAATCTTCTGTTGTATAATTATAACCCGGGCTGCACTGTTTGATTCTGGTCTCCAGGCTGCTTTTCAGACGTCTTATACTTGGTCTACTTTAGTTATATGTCCCATTTCAGGAGCTGCTACTTTGGAGGGCTTGGCTTGTGAAGACTTCGGAGGACTCTTAAGTGTGAAATCTTCTTCTACCACTCCTTGACATTTTACCTACATCTGTTTATAATGTCATTGGCTCTATTGGTCCTTGTGTGCTCTCTATAGTAAACAATTCTTTGATATGTTAATTTCTAACAAGCTGTTATTTGGTAGTAGCTAGAAAGGAGCCCACAAACTGGGGAAAGGTCAGGCATTGATCTCTAATAGTTAAGGTTAGACTTTGATCTCCAATAGTTAAGGTTAGACATTAACCTCTAATAGTTAGCGTTAGGCATTGATCTCTAATAGTTAAGGTTAGACTTTGATCTCCAATAGTTAAGGTTAGACATTAACCTCTAATAGTTAAGGTTAGACTTTGATCTCTAATGGTTAAGGTTAGGCATTGATCTTGAATAGTGAAGGTTAGGCATTGATCTCTAATAGTTAAGGTTAGACATTAACCTCTAATAGTTAAGGTTAGGCATTGATCTCTAATAGTTAAGGTTAGGCATTGATCTCTAATGGTTAAGGTTAGACTTTGATCTCTAATAGTTAAGGTTAGGCATCGATCTCTAATAGTTAAGGTTGGGCATTGATCTCTAATAGTTAAGGTTAGGCATTGATCTTGAATAGTTAAGGTTAGACATTGACCTCCAATGGTTAAGGTTAGGATAGGTTGTTGAGCTGCGAGTCTCTTAAGAGTTTTTGCAGAACTCACATCATAGTTTGCAGTTTGCAGGTTCCCATCTAGACACTTCTCCGTTATTTAAAACATCTTAAAGCTACTACGAGGAACTATTTTTCTGTTGATTTCCCTACAGACAAAAGCGGTAGTGTCTCTGAGCACCAGAATCCCTTTAGAAAACTTCTAATTTTACTGCAGCAGGGTCTCACAGTCTAGCCCTGCACAGTCCTGGTTCTGGTTCTCTTGTGCCTCCCTTCTCTCCAGCGTGTTTAGCAATACGGCCTAGGCCTCCAGCAGCGTGGCGTCGGATTATTGTCTGATTATGCACGAAATACGACCCTTTGGAACCAATGACGAGCATTCAGAATAACTATATAGAGTCTTCTTACTTCTCGTTTGCTTATGTATGTCATATAGAGGCATCAATATTAAACAGAGACTGTTTCATAAACAGTTAAAAGTTCCTCAGAGTAACTTTAAAACACGCCCCAAACAGACCTGTGGACACCTTCAAAAAGCAGCTCACTTGTTCAGGCTTGCCTTTGTCTCATTATTCATTCGAAGCACTTTGTGATCTTAAAAAGGTGCTATTTAAATAAACTTGCTTAAGACTAGCAGGTCTCATAATGACAAGCTCCAACGCAGATTTTTGGGACACAAAGGACTGCAACAAACACTCCAGCTGTGTCATCAAAATCCACCCAAAAGAAGTGTCTCCGCTGAAGGACCCTTTGTCTCGGAAGCCTTTGATGACGCATTCGCTCGTGAAATATTGATTCTGAAGGAGGCAATTCAGACTTGTCCTTGGTGTCAGCCACAGTTGAATGTTGACTTGTTCCAGCCCATCGATGTTCGTCACAAATCTTGTACACTTTATCTGAAGAGAACATCCAAGTCTGACTATATTTATATTGCATTCATAAGCTGTTTATTTTAATGTATACGAAGCACATTTAAATGTGTCAAAGGTTCCATACAAGACTGCAATGATCCTCCCACATACCCTGTTTGACTAGTTGGTTTCATGCCAGAGATGTAACACGTAGGTCAAATCCAGTCTATATTAAAACCGTCTCCGGAGTTGTTAGATAAGACGGCACAAAGCCACCATAACTGTGATATATGTACAAAATAGAGCCTTCTGACCTGGAAAACCTCTAAATTCAATGATACTTGACTGAAACATAAAAGTTTTTCATGCCCTTGTGCTTGGCACTTTCATTATACAAAAAACCCGGGGTAATGGCTTCGTAGGCTCCACCGTGTGAGGGGGATGTCATTGTCTTTGTGGAAGAAAAGCTCCTTTAGTCAGTCAGCCTTAGAGCCTCTATCATTATACATACATCTCAACAGCAAATTATAAGGTTCTGTCTGGGTGGAGTGCAGCTCGAAGATGTTGAAACTCTGCCACTCTTTGCCTCTGATCTTGCTTTTTATATATTTAACCCCAAATAGGGTCACGTGGATTGCATTGCCGGTCTGTCGGGCCTTCTATTTCTCTGGAGCTCTAGCTCACTTTGTAGGGCAGGAGCCCAGGGTGCAAGTCCTTGTGTAGGCAAAAGGTTTCAATAAATTTTTCCATTAATCATTGTCTACTTCACAGCGCTGTGTTCCTGTCTGTGTACTGCACTGTTTTGATGCCAATGTCATTTGTTCTACACGTTATACTGATTTATTAGAGGTATGCAGTATGAATTTAGTCTCTGAATCACTGCCCGCATCGCAGATTTTCTCAGCATTGGCGACATATACAAATGGGGTTGTCTTCTTGTGCCAGAGCCAAAATGGCGACGGAGAAATTGTCATGAAAAGGTTTTCAACCAGCTGTAACAGTGTCTATCATTGTGTAAGATATTAGCTTAGTGATCTCAAAACTACATCTGTAGGCAGGCTGTTCTCATTTACTGTTTATACCTACGAAAAGCAATGCACTGTAATTTGTATATAACCCATGTGATCGTGAGCCAGGATGTGCGGGGCTGCTGCTAAGAAACAAACGTTTTTTTTTGAGTAACAAACGTAGTAATTTTACGTCACAAACGTTGTAACAAACATAGTTATTTTACGTTACAAATATTGTTACAAACATTATTTTATGTAACAAACAGTTATTTTACGTAACAAATGTTGTTACAAATGTAGTTATTTTACATAACAAATGTTGTTACAAACGTAGTTATTTTATGTAACAAAGTTATTTTACGTAACAAATGTTGTCACAAATAGTTATTTTACGTAACAAATGATGTAACTGACGTAAATTTACGTAACAAACCCAAACCACGATATTTTCCTAAACCTAACCAAGTGGTTTTGTTGCTTAAACAGGTTCGGCACTGCAGAGATCGATCGCTAGTATTGATGGACTTTTGTAGAAGAACGCACGAAAAATGAGAATTAACTTTTCGTAAGATATACGATGCTGTAGGATGCACGTGTCACTCAATACCGATTGCTTCGGGCAAAATAACTCAAATAAATTCAGTGGGATTATCAGGCTGATATATTGTTGCTTCTCTTCTGCTATAAGCTATTGTATATTATTATATAAGTCTCGCTGTCTCTGCATTTCACATCATGCTTTTAATCGCTGCAGTTGAGGATTGCTTGCTGGCTAACTTTGTCAGTTAGATGTTGAAATATTAATGCCTCATATTGTTTTAAACCCTGAAGGCATTCTGACTTTACTACTTTCTAAAATAATCAATACATAAATATTCTATCACAACCTTCAGTACAATTTTTTTAGTCAGTACACAGCAACAGGAAAGCATATAATTCAACAATAATACATTAGTTTATATGTATTTGGGTTTAAACGGAGCAGAAAACTGCTTAGAAACTAAGTAAACTCAGAGTGCATTAATTGCATTACTGCCTGTATCTGTCTCTGACAGGTTTCTACAGCGTCCATGTCCACGCGTTGATTGAGACAGACTTCTGCTGCCGCCCTGGACAGATCAGTGAAAAGTGTGGGTTCCCCCGCTCCTGACCGATGTGATCCCGCCGAACGGTAATGATGACAAAAGTATCTGTGTGACAGAGTGCCCACGCAGACACAAACTGGAGATTCTTGAAGGTTCTTTCATCTTGTGTGGAGGTCAGTGGGAGCCGCGAGAGAAGCACAATTTATTGTCCAAACACAGACTTGTAAATAACGGGCAGAAAAATGGTAAACAGTGGGATGTCATCTCAGGCAAAAAAAAATGATGAGATGAGGCTGCAGAAAACAGTTTACTTATTATTATTAGTTAAAAAAAAAAAACACATTTATCGAACCTCGCCGGCGTGAAATCTTATCCTAGAGACAATAAAGCAGCTTGTTTTACTTTGATAATCTCAAAGAATACACACGGTGACTCGGTGTGATGAATGATGCATCATTATGGCGGTTGATGACGTTTGATATTCATCATATGCCGGATTGAAAAAAAAAAAAAAAAACACTTGAATTCAATAATTCATGTGCATTCAGGGGGAACTGGGAATCTATTAGTGTCTCCATCATATCTCGACAGCCCCATTTGTATGGAAGATAGAGGCGACTTCTCACAGTCTGTACCATTCTTCATGCATTGGCAATGTATTTTATGATTTTGCTGAATTTACAAGGTTGAAATAGGCATTATTATAACAACAGCCAAATAACTACACCGCCTATAAACTGACACTGTACATGTCACCTTGTTGGCTTAATGGTAGTTTTTATAGTTCATTTCACTGTGATTAACTTTAATAACCATTTTGTTTTGTATAAAATCTTTTGCATTCCCCCGATTCTTATTTCCCACCTTTTGTTTTTCCTCGTTTTCTTTGACTCTTTTCATCCTCTTCCTCTTCTTTTCCTTTCTATCCTTTTTTTTCTTCCTTTTCATCCTATCTACTTAGCCATATTTGTACTTTTTCCTCTTCTTCTTCTGCTTATCTTTCCCATTTATTTCCTCCATCCTCTGCTACTGCTTTTTATTTGTTTTCTCTTGTTTTTTATTTTGAGGAGGGAACTTCATTCTTGACCTTGGGAACAGTACGTGCGACAAAACAATAAAAAGAAATTTCAACCAAATATCTAAGCAAATGCTAGTAAGTCGACTTTTTAGTTAAGATTACTTCATCACGTCAAATTTTTCCTCTTAGGTTTCTCGTGGAATTAATTTGCACATCAAAATATCTTTCCAAACTGTTGTTTTTGTCAAGAATACTTTCACAACATTACACGACGAAAAAAAGGCATCAACCAATCACGTTGCGTGGAACATTGCGCCAAGATTTGTGGATTGTAAAACAACAACAAAGAGGCAGCGTAATCTGTACCAAGACGGCAAACTTTATCAGTCATTTCAACCTTGACAAAGGCAGCGCAGACCAGATCCACTCCTTCCTTTCACAGCTTTCACAATAAAAACTCAAGACACAGGGACGACTTAAGGTCATATGTCCAAATCAAAATTTCGCCGAGGGCACCAAAGGGCTAGCGCCGGCTCCGTCTAGTATTCGCATGCGAGTATTTTGCATTTTCATGTCAATTAACCGTCACACCCCCGGTGTGTAAAGGCCTTTGTTCCACCAATAAACACATGGCTGTACTTCACAGAAAAATCACAGCTTTGTTTTACTGATCAAACAGCTAAATAACATAGTGTGATGTTCTTATGGTGCAGCAGATCCACTACCAGTAATCAACCCGGTTTCTTGACACCACCTAACTATAATACTGACAAGATATTTTGTCCTTGACTTGTTGAATAAAAAGATCTTTGCTGCTTTGCGGATCATGTTTTCTCCTCATTACATTTCAAAAGACTTTTGATTATCTGCTGAAGAAGCATGCGCATCCTGATTTCTTGGCAATTTCTCCCTAATTACATAAGACGGGGGGAAGCAGGCAAAATGACAGATGGGTCATTCTGGTGATCCGGGAGATGGAGAGAATCATTTCCCCAATGATCCCGACACCAAAAAACAGACAACAAAGTGCATCATCTGGACCGCATTAGCAGTCTGTCTCATTATTTCGAGGAGAGATAAAAAAATATCCAAAAAACTGGATCTGTATTTGGAACAGAATCCAAAGACTGGAGGTTTGTGGAGAGTAAACAGATTTTAATGATGGAAACAACCAGATTAGACTCTCAAATGTAATGTTCCTGCATTCCTTAACTACAAAACTTTTTATTTGTATTAAGAATGGCAGAAAAGTAGAACAAGATGAACCGAACATTGGCGGGGCTTTAAAGCCGGGGTAGCCTCAATCATTGATGTGAACACTTTCTTTAACAAAGGAAACAAGCTGAAACTTCTTTATTCTGCTAAGTTATGCAAGCACAAAGGGCTCATTGCCCCCCAAGTCATGCTTCTGCACGACATTTATCCTGGGACAGAGTCAGCGGGTGGTTGACATCTGCAGAAGGATGGGGAGTGGCAGGGGCAGCACCTCTCAACAGGTGCAGGTGATTAGCATGAAACCAAACCCGCAAAAATAAGGAAAGTGAGAATAAAGAGAGGGCGGATACGTCAAAGCATCATTCAGCTCATGTTTATGCAAACGAATGTTAAGCGATTCTGGTTTGTCCGACACTCAAAGACACCCAAAAGGTGCAAAAGGTGACGGCAGAACTATTTTGCTTCCATGATCCTCCATATCTTATGCAAGAACTCCTAAAAGACAGCAACTTTTAGATCGAGTATGCCGTTACCTTGGAGCAGCTGTAGCTCAGTGGGTAGAGTGGTCTTCCTTTGACCGCAAGGTCTGCATGTCGAAGTGTCCTTGGGTGAGACACTGATCCCCACGTTGCTCCCCTGGGCGGTTTACAGCATCCTAAGGATGGGTTAAATGCAGAGGGTCAAATTGCATGCATGTACCTGTATGTATATGACAGCATCAGCATGTACCTGTAATGTATGTACATGATAAATCTAATAAAGTAATGTTTTTTTTGTTGTTGTTTTTCGTAAGTTTTTTAAGTTTTAATTTTTAAATATATAATGCAATTTAAGGTTTTAATTTTATTCCTGTTTTCAGTTTTTTTGTTTTTTTAAGTTTAAGTTTTAATTTTTAATTTTTTTATTTTTTTAGTTTTTAAGTTTTTTGTGTTTTGTAAGTTTAAGTTTAATGGGTTTTTAAAGTTTTATGTTGTTTTTTAGTTTTTTCAGTTAAAACCTTTATTTTTAATTTATTTATTATTATTTTTTAAGTTTAAGTTTTATGTTTTTAATTTAATTTTTAATTTATTTATTATTATTTTAGTTTTAATATTTTTTTTTTAGTTTTTTAAGTTATCAAAGTTTCAGTTTTTATTTTTTTTTAAGTTAATTTTTTAAGTTTGCATTTTTAAGTACAAAGTTTTTGTTGTGTAATACCTGACAAGTAGAACAGACCAGCAGATGTTCAACAAGAAAACATCAACAATAGTGCTTCCTTTTCTTAATACATTTTCGCCTTGATCATGCACACCTCAAACATCTCCTATTCCCTGTTTCCAGCACCGCTTGAGTTCCTGCATCTTGCAGAGTCTAGTCACACAAAAGAAAGCAACAGCATGCGCAACAGTGGCAGACAAACACAGGGAATAATTTACCATAGGTGCACAAGCTGGTGCTGGGTGCATCTAATCCCCTGGCTGCCACAGTACAATGCAGTGTATGTACATTAGAAATGCGCACAGCCGCGCGCGTACGTACGAGGCCTGCATACACCGGACGACAGCCGGCGATTCCTGAGGATCAGAAACTCCAGCAGCTCTTTGATTCATCAGATCTGGGGAGCTTGTTCTTTATACTCTAACGCGAGTAAAACGGTCGCCTGCTGTGACTAATCTCTGGGACAAGAGAAATAACACAAAGTAGATTTCAGCAATGGAAGGGCAGGAAATAGCTATTCCTGGAGTGATGTTGTTCAAAGATAATTCTCCACTGTTACTAAGTGTTGGTGTTTCAGTGACAATTACTTGGATTCAACCAGTATGATTGGAGAGCTCGTGGAGCTGTTATGGCTCTGTGGGGATGTTTAAAGTTATAAATGGTGGATGTGGCCTTTTTATAAACACCTTTAGTGTATAGTGACCATTTTGCTTTGGCTTTTATATTATTGTAAAGCAGTGTGCTATATGACTTTTGGGGAGAAAACAGCAACTTTTACAATAACAATTAATTATGAAACAAAGCACTCAAAGGTGGATTTTGGACTGGGGTGTACCCTTTCAACATTTATGATTTTGTTGGTTCAACCAGCAGTGGAACAAAAATCCCCATCGTTACGTGAGCCCTTTCTTCATATTTGATTCTTCAGCTTTGCTCGCGTTCGGCCGCCCCCCCGACTGGACTATGCTGCTGTGCAGAGCATTTCAGATGTTTGTCTTTATGAAAAATAAATTCCTGCACATACACAGAAGTTTTCTACAGAAGTATCAGCAAAATGTTTTTAAAAGTAACAACAGTTCCTATGAAATCTTACAAAAATGTCCAGCAACGTATGTTAATTTCACAGGAAACAACTTGGTAAAGTTTAGGCAACAACACAACTTCGTTAGGTTTAGGAAAAGATCGTGGTTTGGGTCAAAATAACTATTGAAGTGGCGTTACAGAAGCACAGAAGTTACGTGAGAAATAGGTCAATGTTCAGTTTAAAATAACTACAGAAGTGGCGTTACTAAGTACGGAAGTTACGTGACAAATAAGTAAACAATTGGGTTAAAATAACTACAGAAGTGGCGTTACTAAAGTATGAAAGTTATGTAACAAATAAATCAATGTTTGGGTTGAAATTACTTCGGAAATGGCGTTAAGTATGGAAATGGTGTGAAGTACGGGAATGGTGTTAAGTACGGAAGTGGCGTTAAGTACGGAAGTGGCGTTAAGTACGGAAGTGGCGTTAAGTACGGTAGTTATGTGACAAATACGTTGACGATTTGGTAAAAATATCTACAGAAGTGGCGTTACTTAAGTACAGAAGCTACGTGACAATAAATCAATGTTTGGGTTAAAATAACTACTTAAGTATGGAAGTTAGCTACAAACTGTGTATGAGAACAGCCTGAAAGTAAAGACCCCTTTCATAATGTTGTATTACACTATTGTTTTAGTATTACTGACACATTAATAAACAGCATGATTATGCTGTAGCTAAAACAAAGTCAAGTTAAAACAGACAACTTCTGTGATAATAGAGAATATATATTTATTACTGTCAGAAGGTAAAATGCAATTTATTTTGGCGTCGGTGCTCTGTGTCTTATCACTCCTTGTAAAAACATATTGAGCAGCAGATAAGAGAGCACTGGGAGTGATCGCTGCGAGCCTCCCTTGGGGATCAAAGAGAAGCGAGTTCGCGGGTAGACGCCGAGGTGTTGGAGGGAGCAAATAAAAAGCGTGGAAGCAGCGGGAGGCGGTGGCATCGGCAGAGTGAGCGGGGTAAACACAAGGAGCTTTTTATGAGGGCGAAAATATACCAGACTTTGCTTTTGGTCTTTATTGACAGGTGAGTCTTTGTTCTGACCCTCGCTGAAGCTGCTTTAGGGTTCCTACTTTGTACTGCAACTGCACAACAGTTCCCCTCGGGATGAATAAAGTTTTATCTTATCTTAAATAAAGAGTGGCAGGCAGATGGGCGCTGTTTTGAATCCGCGGCAATGCCAGTCAACTGTTCTTCTGCCAGTCTACTGAACCAAAATGACAACACGTCAGTGCCCAGAAAATTTGGATTAGACGCAGGAGAATCTTTATTTACCTCCCGCTTCCGAGCAGTAATAAAAACTTTTAATTCCATCTAGACACGATGCGAACGAGTCTACAATAAAAGCAGCATTATAGAAAAAGGCCCCTTTTCTGTGGCTTAGACTATAGAAAAGTCACCTTCAATGATGTCACAGCGTGATTCAGATTCACATGACAGATATAACAATGATGATTTTACCTGGCATTGGAACAAGAGCACACTGTCAAACCTGTCCTCTCATGCTTTACAATTTTGTTATTTAATTCAAAGAACATTCTGCACTAATGGGTCCTTTATCCAGCCCACATTATAGGCCTACACATTATACGGGCCATGTAGTTATGGAAACACGTCTTTTCTGAGTAAGTATTGGACCCTTTTACACGGACAATTCAAAGTATGGATGCCTCCAAATGACTTTGTCCTTGGGAGTCGATGAGACATGAAATGCATAATCAAATCCGTGGAGGACAGAAACGATACCATAAGGAATCTACCGTGAACAAAAAAAGCTGTATAAAACTACCCCGAGATTCCAGCGAAGCATGTATGATCTTGGTCAAAGAGGTGACGAGAACCCTAGAGAAAGGTTCAGACAGAACGATAGAGGTCTGCGACGGAACATTTTGCCAGAAGGACAGTCAGGGGCACGACTTTACAAGTCTGGGCAGAGAGTGGCGAGAGAGACGCCGCTCTTGAATTAATGATAGCAGCCTGGAGTTTGTAATAATCCGGCGACAGATGCTGAGAGCGTGACGCAAAAGATCCTGTTGTCTGATAAATTGGAAAGTCTTCGACCAGAATGCAAAATGTTGTAACTCTGTTGGTGGCAGTGTGAGGCTGTGGGTGTTCGTTTCAGCTACAGGGACAGTAAATGGAGCCAAGGTCAGGATATATACTTAAAGGGTGACTCTACAGGTGAATAGGGTAAAAAAATAAACTAATAGATATCACCATGAAACTTCCACAGTTGATTACTTATATCAAGACAATTATTTTTGGTATTATAGTTCTTCTGAATTTTTATGTTTAAATATGCAAATGAGGCATTATCTTATCAAATATGTGCATACATTTCCAGAATCTGAACATTGGAAAAAGCCAGGTTCAAAAGTCTTGTTTCATTTTGTTGGCACATTAGAGTCAAAGGTTTATAGTAGGGCTGTCAAAGTTAACGCAATACTAATGCCTTAACGCAAATTTCACTCAAACTTGTCGCGAAGGAGGCTAAGTAACCTCCAAACTTGCGCTAAATTTTGACAAGGAAAAACTAGCACACTGACAGCTGTTGTTGCCCGTTGGTCTGCAGTTTGCCATTTTTATGCTAAATGCAGTACCTGTGAGGATTTCTGGACAATATTAGTCATTGTTTTGTGTTGTTAACTGATTTCCAATAAACATACATTTGCATAAAGCAAGCATATTTGCCCATGTTGACTGGTGTGATGTGTTAAATACTTGACAAATCTCCCTTTAAGATGCATTTTGAACAAATATGTGTGATTAATCACGATTAATTATGAACAATCATGCAATTAATCGATTGGAATTTTGGATATCTCTTTGTATGCACTCCATAAATCAGAAAATACTGTTAACAGCCATAAAAAAAATGTTTTGCCATCTTTTTAGGAATAAAATGTTATACAATTCAGCCTATCAATGATATATGAACAAACCCCTCTGTAAAAAACCTTTAGAATATAGATAGGAATGAAACTGTGAAGTTTGGTTGATGTCAGTGCTATTGAAGTGGAGATTTCTGCTTCAAAGTCTGAGAAAAAGTGAAGTCCATTTTCAGACATCACCATGAAATGTCCCCAGTTGATTACTTACATTTAGACAAGCATTTTTTTGTATAACAAGTTTTCTGAAATCCAATGTTTTAATATGCAAATGAGGCGTTATCTAATGCTAACATTTGGGGAATTTAGGAGAAATCTACAGACACAAATAGACAAAATAAAACATACACTTTCCACTGAATGAAGACATGTTATGGAAGCAAAATAGCCCAATATCTCAAGCTTCAGAGTACCAGTAACCTCGCAGGCGTTTAACCTTAGACCTACAGACCTCCGCTGTTAGCCTTAGACAGCGAAAAGCTGAACAATGTGGAGCTTCTTGAATGGGGTGACTCTAAGATGGCAGATTATAGGTTGAGCAAATCTGCAAACAATGATGGGACGAAATCCAAAATTCTCAATGTGCCAAGCTCATGCAGAGATATCCAAAAACACTGGAAGCGGCATTCGCTGCCAAAGAGGCTTATGAAAACGCCGAATTAAGATGCTGAATACTTTTTACATTCATATAATAGCATGTGTGTATTTTAGTCTCAAGAGCTTTGAAAAATAACTTGATTTTGTCTCCGTGTTTGAAGAGTATTTCGTCAAGATCGTCGCTAGAAGGATTTTGAAAGCCACGGCGGTGCTTCATCTTTCAACATTGCATGTAATCATTGTACGTGATAAGGTCAGGCACCACACTCTGCCTTGTATAAGATCCCACTCCGGCTGAGACGTGATGTGTGTATGACCACTTAGGTTTCAGTGTTCCACTTGCGTAACCAGACAGCGGCAGTGAGACGGTAACTCGCAGGGACGCAAACAAGGTTGAACTTATCCTCTGAAGATTAATAAAAGTGAAGATGAAAAATAGTCGTAGTGCTTCGGCGCCTCTGCAGTGAACAAATGCAACTGTATTTATATTTATGCAGCATATAATTAACTATCGATTTAAGCTTTTGAAGTTGTCTGATGGAAAGTATAAGGAGGCTGATAATCTGTACCATTTTGGGTGTGCGGTGTTAAGGGCCCATCTCTTTGCTGTGCTCCACAGAGGTCTAAAGGGCGATTGATTACTGTAGCATCTACTGGGATTCCTCTGACCCCAACTGACCTCAATGTACAGCTCAGCCCTAATACATCCCCCTAACCCCTCCACCTCCCCCTGCAATTTTAATACAGTTCAAATGAGTTGGGCACGTCGGCAAAGTTTCTCCGTTCAATTGGTTTGGAGTCAGTGATGGACAGCCCTTATTTCACTCCGCCATGTTGACATGTAAGAGATAGGGCACCACCATTTAAAAGTCAATATCACTGAGACAGATTGGCAATTTGAGAAAGAGAAGTGACACGGTGAGTATTCAGAGGGGGCACATCGGACCTTAATGTGTGCCGAACTATGACAATATGAGTGGAACAAGGACGCGGAAGGATGTGGCGTTTGATTAGCCAGAGCAACGCGCTGACTTTTGTAAAATAAAATTAATTGGGACGGATATTTTATGACTGACACGGTCGACATGAACTTACTTTGAAATGGACCCAACAGGTACTTTGAGTTTTCATTTTGAAATATTTCACACAGCGGGGGGATGGCAGGGTGGCATAGCAATTAGGAGGAAGGGAATCGGTCTTCTGTGGTGACAAATCATCCACCTTTATGAAGTGTCATTGAGCAAGACAATCATCTGTACTGGCAGCGATCTGTACTGCTTGTGGCTGACCCTGACCTTTGACCTTCTTGGCAAAGAAAACCAGTGAAAATACGGTTTTCACCCTTAAGGGCCATTATTACAACTAAACGGGGAATCCAAATCCCAGCTAACGGTCTCCAGAGGCTTCGATGATCCTTAAATCCCTCTGGAAGAAAGGCGTTGAATTGCACAAACGACACAATCAGTACAGCCTCGCCAGTAGTGTGGCTAAAATTTAAATTTAAGGTGGCCCTAGAGGAAGGGTCATTGGGTCGTTATGATCGAAAAGAGTCGACCCTCTTGGGAGCGTGAAAGTGCATTTTGTCCTGAAGGCAGCATTTTAAAAAAATAAGCCCATGGAGGGTTCAAAATGGAAGAGAGTCATCATCTGGGGAGCAATTAAAAAATTGAGCTCATGGCGGTGCTCAACCTGATCTCTCGAGATGGCCTATGAATAGCACGACATTACAAGGACATCACGCGGGTCATGAGGACACATTTTAGGATTTTCAAGTGTCATTTCACGCAACAAAACTACGGTAAGGTCTACAGTTAGGTTAAAGCAACAAAACCACTTAGTTAGGTTTAGGAAAACCATCATGGTTGGGCTTAAAGTAAGTACGAAAACTAAGTGCGCAGAACGTACGTGCTAACTGGCCGTCGGCTGTAGTCTTTGCGGTGTGTTCAAGTGCAACTTGTAGGCCAAGACAAAGGCAACGTGAGGCAGCGTCACTAGTTCTTTGGTGTGTCTGGGCCTTGAAGTGCCAAATTTGACCTGCTGTTGGCGCAACAGGAAAAGTCAATGGATCACCAATGTCAGTGTACAGAGTTTCACAGCACTTCATTCTTTAGGTGTTGAGATATTTTAGTCCAGACAAAAGTGGTGGACCAACCTTTGCAATCCATAGAAACATGTTTTTTTGGTGAGGTACTGGAAAGTAGTTAAAGAAAACCAAAAACTTTTCAACTCTTTTGATGTAGAATTTGTCTTTTTCAAATCCTCTGATGCTCTGATCTTTTGTTCCAGTCTGCCTGGAGCACAGGAGGGACAGGATATTCCTTTTTTATCTGCAATCCCATTTGTTCAGACTGTATTTGCTACTAAAAAATCAATCATTGTGTGTGTGTGTTTTTTTTCCAGTTCTTTTAAAAGCAATTTGAAACGAGATCCTGTTCTCCAAAGTTACAGTGGTCATCTCTGTTCCTTGCATTTCGGCATTGACTGTGATGAACTTGCTTTTTTGCCGTTTTTGGCACCGTTCCTTTGGCTTAGGAGGATAGTGTTTAGCCTGTAAGCACAGGCCGTCAGACTGAAAGAATGAATAGATTTTAAAGTGTGCATGACAGAAAAGCACAGCAGGCAGAATGAAAAAAAAAAAAAAAAAAAAACCCAACCAAACTGGGCTTTTAGGGATTTGGCTGCTGAAGCTTGATACAGTGAGAAGAGAACAAGAGTAAGCTAAACGTCCAATGCTTTGATGCAATAAAGAAGAATATAAACACTGATTTTATATAGTGTTCAGATTGTTTATGGACAATAACAATTTCCATCAGTGTAATCTTCTATATATCATAAAATGCACAATACCGAATAGCACAGGACAGGAAAAGATATGTTCTTTTTTGTCTCTAAAGACGCCCTAGCCTTCACAGTCAGAGCATGAGCAGACCTCACTGCCATTGACAGGTTTCTGGACCAGTTGGGGTGGGGAGTGCCTTGAAATGATTCCCATGCATAATAAGTGACTGTGTGCCTTATTAATGTTTAATGTATCCTCTTACAACGGTTCGTATGTCATCTTACGAAGGTTATTTTTTTGTGCGTTTTCCTACAAATGTCCAACAACACATGACACACGTGTCAATTTACGCTTGTTACATGCATAAAGTCTTTTCAAAATAAGCTTGGAAACAACTTGGTTAGATTCAGGGAACAAAACTACTTAGTTAGGTTTAGGAAAAGATCGACTTGGTTATGTTAAGGCAACAAAACTACTTAGTTAGTTTTATGAAAAGATCAACTTGGTTATGTTAAGGCAACAAAACTACTTAGTTAGGTTTAGGAATAGATCGACTTGGTCAGGTTAAGGCAACAAAACTACTTAGTTAGGTTTAGGAAAAGATCGACTTGGTTATGTTAAGGCAACAAAACTACTTAGTTAGTTTTATGAAAAGATCAACTTGGTTAGATTAAGGCAACAAAACTACTTAGTTAGGTTTAGGAATAGATCGACTTGGTCAGGTTAAGGCAACAAAACTACTTAGTTAGGTTTATGCAATAAAACTACTTAGTTAACTTTTGAAAGAGATCATGGTTTGGATTAAATTAACTTTGAAAGTGACGTAATTTAAGTACGGATGTTATATGACCACTAAATCAAAGTTGACTTCTGGTTTCACACGAGGTACAAACAGCGGTCTCATGGGTGAAAGTCCAATGTTTTTTGACCCACCTATAACAATTACATGGGATATATACGAATTACAGTGCATTACTTTTCATAGATATAGCTACGAACGGTGTATGAGAACAGCCTGTTTGTTCACGAACACGACCATGCCTCCATGTAAAAAAGTCTTTCCTGCTATTTTCATGTAAATTTGTTCTTGGCAGTTCTTTTTTTGTGTTTTAATGATTTGAGAATTCCCCTGCCATTGTTTTAAATATTACAAACACTATGAATTGTAAGGAAGTGGGGAAAGAAGAGCTCAGCAAGCACACTCCAATTTCACAGTGGGACAGCCCTGAGCCCTCGTGGATTTATCGGGAATCTGTGTCCTAGTATTCACTGGAAATGGGTCAATCTTTAGCATTATTCGAGTTGGCATGCTTACAGAGATTTCATTGTGTTTAAAAATATAGCATACCTGGGTAAGACCAATACAAACTCAGTTAAAACTCCACAAGTATTGGGAAATAGAGCTATTAGAAAATACTTTTCCATTCCTGCTGAGTGTTAGGGGTTGTTGTGTAAGGGGAGAAACATGCCTTCTCCATTTAAGGTGGACTCACTTGGTCCAGGTCCCCGTTGTTTAGTTTGGTTTGTGCCTCTATTAGGTTCCAGAGTGGTCAAATAATGGGAGGATTTTTGGAAATAATGACCGCCACAAACAAGCATTTATTTTCACCCCCAAATGTTCGACAACTGGCAGGTTTCATTATGATCTATCTCCCTGTTGCTACTTCTGTGATACGGCTACCAAATCAACCAAGCTGAAACTCTGTACAAAAGATTCAACAGTTTGTATTTCATGAGATACACAAAATACATAGTTTTAGAACTGAACAGATATCCAAAACTTTATGCCACAGCATGCAGCCAGCTTTAGATGAGGTAAAATTGGCCTGGTTGGCAATTCCCTTGAAACATAGACGGTTCAGCAGCTATTCAGCTGCATCCACTTCTAAAGACGATGGATCTATAGATGATAGCTCTCACTGTGAAGCAGCCAGGGCAGAGGAGGACTACATCCTGGCCAAGGCTCTGGATCTAATCTCAAATTCTAACTCGCTGTAACATGGCCTCCATTATCCTGCTTGATCATTTCCAGCTGCGATGATCATTTTGCTGTTGTAACATCATCACAACCAATACTGGCCTCACTCATTATACTAATGCAATACATGTTATTTCTCTTGTGTGTTGCCTTCTTTGTGTAATTCATCATGCCCAAATTTAAGTAATCTTTCAATAGGTTCTAGTGTGAGGAGCGCTTCACTTTCACATCTGCAACAGGCTCCGGGGAACCGCACTGGAGCTCGTATGAAACATGGATGGATAACGAGACAATTGGGCCCCATGGGCACGTAATGTGTGATGTCTATACGGGCACTAGAACTAAACATCCTACTGAAAACCTGAGGGTACAAGCACTTCCTCTGAAGATGGCTTCTTTGTGGAGGCTATTCCTTTACTTCTCTAGAAGATTTTTTGATGGAGCCCTTTGACTCTCCAATGAGAAACGTCAATAAGAGTTGCTTCTCAAGGATTCTCTAGTTGGGCTTATAGCCAATAGACCCAATTGGTAGTCCACCCAGATCTGGAAGTGAACCACCAGGGTGGACTACATTTTTTGAGCACTGCAGTTTTAAAATTTCTCTAAATATATCAGAATCTCATAAAAAACAACCCCAGTCTTGAACATTATGTCAAACACCTCTGAGTATCTGACTAGCCATGTTTCCATTCACATATTTAATGTGCATTTTCAAGTATCGCGTTAGGAAAGCTTAATGCAAAATACCCTCAGTTGATTTCTGAAGACCTCTCTCCATTTTTCTCTCGTAGATGGTTACTTGTTTTGTTTCCGGTTTGCAACCTCTACTTCTTCTTCTACTCTGTTTACTGGCGGATTCCTACCATGCGCAGCCTGTTGCGCCAACATCTGACCAAACTATGCCGTAGCCAAGTTTATTCACTCCCAACAAGTTGATGGAAATGCACCCATTTCTTTTTCGCGTCATTTCAAAAGGTCGTTTAAAATCCGCTTAACAGTTGAACAGAAACACAGCTACTGTTACACCTTTACTAATATCTACGCCAATAAGATTTGTGGACATCACTAGGATTTCTCTCACCAAAAGTGTGCAAATCAACTAAACCGGAGAGTCTACATTACCAATCCACCATCTGAACAATGTCAATCAAACTCACTGAGCATCTGAAAACCATGTCAAGAAACCGCACCAAATGACCTGAAAGTCTCAGACACTTTAAAGCAAACATGCAGTGCAACTTAAGTGCAAATTTAACCAGACCTAATTAGAGCGAATGACCCTGAAAGTGCTTGATATTAAGGGAATAAATGGACAGCTGTTGACGTCTTATTGCCATCAGGTACTCATACTCAGAAACCATTAACGAAATGAACTGAGGGCGACTTCTTAATTACATCAAAGAGCGCAGACCTGTACATCACATAAATAACTTCACAAGGGCGGGAACTTAGTTCCTTTTCACCTTCGCTGACAACATGACTTGTTGACGAAAAATATGTGGACCTTATTAATGAATAAAAAAAAAAAATACATGAAAAATTAAACAACTAATTATTTTTGTCACTTGGCAGAATGGATGTCAGGATTTGTTGGCTTGGTATTAACATAACTTGAGCAGACTGTCTCCTTCTCGGTGCATGCTGGGATACGCTCTAGCCCCACCATGACCCTAGAGGGATTAAGTGGGAAGAAAAAGGGAATGATTGACAACAGATGCTCATCAGCCATCCGACTGTCTCATTGATGTGTCTAAAAGCCGATACCAAATGAGTGCAATGAGCGTCTCAAAAGGTGAGCCCTGACCTGACTAAAGAGTACTGACAAGTGAGATTCTTTTCCCCTCTTTGATGAGGATAAACAACTCATCCAGCAAAGCGTATGCATGTTTACGGGTGTGAAACGGAGGGTGCGAAAGGGAAGGCAAGACGAGGGAGAAAAACAGAATCTTCGAGTTCATCCCAATTAAATGAATGAATCATTGCGGAGCGATAGCTGAGTAGAGCCGAACAACACTGCCGACGGGTCTCCCACTGTTCCAGCCAGCGGGCCTCGGCCACCCTCGGAGATTAATCAAATTCATGGAATGTTTGATTTGCATTTCATTAAAGATTTGGGTGGAAAATTAATGGGGAGGCACTTTGTTTTCGGGGGACTGCTAAATTTCAAAACCCATCTTTGGTTTGTGTCGTGCTTCCACTTTGCCATGTCACTCAAATTATTTTTTTCTTTTTTATCATCGCCGACGTGGCTTTGGGTTTCTCTCTGGTTTCTCTCTTGGGAATGGGAAGGGAAGCAGTCGGATTATTTTCTGGCCCTAGAAAAGCTGACTCTGTTTTACTGTGCAGCCTTGTCTCCTAAAAAATCCCATACAACTAAACTGTGAATTATGTTTAAAGGGAAATATATGTTGTTGCAGATTATGTTTGTTTTTGACGCATCACAACGGCGTTTTTAATGATGGTCTGTGGTCAAGTCTGTGTACTGAGGATGGGGTATCTAAACCTAACCAAGTAGTTTAGTTGCATTTTTGTTGCGTTTTGTTTAAATTTTGTCATTTAATGGTATTTTAATAGTCATTTTAAGCCAAACCATGATTTTTTCTTTTACCAAACCTAACAAAAGTATTTCTTTTGCATTGTTTTTGTTGTTTTGTTTCTATTTCGTAGTCATTCTAAGTCAAAAAGTGATGATTTTTGTTTACTAATTCTAACAAAATAGTGTTGTTGCATTGTGTTTTGTTTCAATGCCATTGTCATTTTAAGCCAAGCCATGATGTTTCTTTTACTAAACCTAACCAAGTAGTTTAGTTGCATTTGTGTTGTGTTCTGTTTCAATTCTGTAGTAATATTAAGCCAAATCATCATGTTTTTTTTTACTAAACCTAACCATGCATTTATTGTTTTGTTTCAATTTACAATGTTAACATGTTCCAAACTGTTCAAAACTCCTGAAGAAAATATGTTTCCCTCCAAACGTAATTGAGAATGCAGTTAAGTATGGGAAAGTAATTTAGCAGGAGACAGGGTTCCACTGTGTGTGTCATATTTGCTTATATTAAACCTACTTTACAGAAACTGGCACATTTCCAAAACCCGTGCTGTATGTTACAGTCTTTTCCAGGCCTCACATTTCTGCTGGATGATTGGAAAGAAAATAAATTATATTACTTGACATATTTCCATCACGCCGTCGCCATGTATCACAGCGCTCCCTGTGCATGATGAATGAATAAATGAATAGATATGTGGATACAGAGACGCCGGTGCATTTGTAATTCTAAGAATGCATCTACAATAATACCCATCATTACCGCGGTCTTCCCCACTGTAAATGTTTTTGTTTTTTTATCAGCTGCACACATGCATTGTTCCATACACCCTAAAAAGCAGCCAGTTGTGTGATGGGATACTATGTGCACAGATGGGTGGAATCCTAATCTCTTTTACTGTCCAAATGCATCCCATGTTTCAGTGACTGTGCAAACTCTGGAACATCTGGGTCACATCAAATTTGTGACATCTGTGTCCTTTTGGATGTATGCCCCAGATATCTAAACAGGCATTGTCAGGGATATACATACACTTAAAAGTGCTCCGTTTTATTCTAGATACATTCTATTTTATTTCCGATTCAACTCCCCAGCAGCCCTAGTGGTTCGATTTTGAGAAGTTCATTAAGATGGCATTTTTGCAACGCAGACAACATAATGCGTCTCCCCTCCCAGAGCAAATTACCTTAAATTACAATCAGTGAAAAGACACAATAGAGCAGAATCATCCCAGTTAAAAGCAATAATTGCTCCTGTGCTAACTTTGTGAACATTGCTCGCTTGCCATCCGCTTTTTGAGTTGCACATTTGGGAGCGTTTCCCGTGCCAGGCTGCATTAGTTCAACCACTCGCTGATCAAACAGAAGAGCGTTTTTCCCAACCCGGGTCCTCTCCAATCGGAGTTGCCAGTCTCGTTACCAATCTGTATAAACAACATCGACATGTTTGGCATGTCAGGATTTAAAACACTGGTGCGGATCATATCAAAGGCGCGGGTAGCGGTAATCAATTTCAATGAACCTGCACTGTGTTGTAAACCCATTCACATTTACCCGCTGGCAATCAATAGTATGGAACTGCTTACTGGCCTGCAGCAGTGACATGTCAGGAGGTTGGTTTCTAAGGTACAAATTTGCATATTTTATCCAATATTTCTGGTTTGTAAAATTAACTGATAGAGTAAAAATGCATAGATCTAAAGTTACAAATATATCTACCTCCTCCATTCATTTATTCCGGTCTAAAAAAGGAAAGAGAAGAAGAAAAAAAATCACTTGGAAATCATTTAACACGTGAGAATTAGAGCTCAGCAGTGTTGGATAAGTACAGCCATCAGCTGTGGTAGAAACATGCAACACAATCGGCGCTGCCAATACGAACGTTTTGGCACCCGGAGTGTATTTTCCCTTCCTCGCTCGAGCAAATCATCCAGATAAAACCAAGAGTTTTTGTTTTAATAATAGCTGAAGCTCGGGCACCAAATGGGCCTCATTGAATGCCATTATGGGGATCAGACGAGGAGTGGCGAGATTGGACGAGTAAATTGGTAACATTAGGAGGTCCACATGTGAATCTGTAGCTGCTGAGCTTCTTTAGCAGAGCATCTACTCACCTCCATATGATTTACAGATAAGTGGCTCATTTTATCAGTGATATTGCATTTCTTATCTGTAAATGTGACGCGTTTGCAATCGAACTCCTCTGAACTACTGCAATGCAGAGGATGGTAATGTTATTGCATTGATTTTTGTAACTTAACTAATTTCGCCTGTTTGTAATGTCTGATGAGAAGAGCCTGAACATTAATGACTATGGATTTCCAGAGCAGAACTTGTCACGAGTTGACTCTTCATTAACATACTGTATATGAGGGGGCACGGATTGAAAATGCACTAACAAAAGTGAAATATCACTTTGAAAGGCAAACTTTGGCACAGGCCATTTTCTCCAGCCTAATATATTTCATGCAAACGAGCCGCGCATATCTTTATTGATCTTGGAAAGATATTATCATAGATTTGCGAGGCACTCATGGCGGGCGACTCATTCTTAAGACCAGTTGGTTCAAGGGAACAAGGCTCTCATGCAATGACAGCTCGTACTAGATGATGAAGTATCATATTATTCCTTCTTTAAAGTCACGAATCCCAGGTCCTATGAAATATAACACATTAAACAAAGTAGCGCTTAGTACTTTTGTCAGCAATGAGTACTTTAAAAGGGACAGTGTGTACGATTTGGCTGCCTCTAGTGGTGTGGTTGCAGATTGCAACCAACTGTTCAAGACTGCGGTAACGTGAGCTGCCAAATGTAGAATTCGTTTTTGCTAGCGACAGTGTTTGGTTTATCCATTTTGGGCTACTGTAGAAACATGGCGGAGCAACATGACGGATTCTGGAGGACCTGCTCCTTATGTAGATATAAACGGCTCATTCTAAGCTAATGAAAACGCAACGATTATTAGTTTCAGGTGATTATAAACTAATGAAAACATAGTTTTCCAAAAGGTTACACACTGGCCCTTTAAGATAAGTTTGCATAATGAAAATTGTTTTGCTGCTTACTTGGTCTGGTATGACCAGTAGCTTTTGGTGGCTATTGGTAGCGAATGTTTACACTTTAAAAAGGACCCATATTGTAGAAAATAAAATTTCAAAGTATTTTTTTTATTATAAAGCAGGTCAAGATGCTATATAAATGTTATGAAAGTATCAAAACGCTCAATCCACGGACAAATGCGCACTGCCTGTCTTCAGTTAGTATGCCTTTAAACGAGCCGTCAGGATGTCAGTAAGGTTGTGATGTCACAACTTTACAATCACTGGTAGAAGTGCTGCCAAACTCGGTGTAGTTGACACACACAGTGAGTCCTTGACTGCAGTGACAGCGCAGATGCGGAGGACCTGAAAAACACTGACCAGAGTTTTTTTCGGGGAGGGGCTCTTAAAGAGACAGGCGCTAAAACGGAGCGTTTCAGACAGAGGGTGAATACAGATATATTCAGACTGACAGGATGATAAAAGTAAAGTGTTTTTTGAACATTAAAGCATGTAAACATGTTCTAGTAGAAACCCCAAACACAAGTATGAACCTGAAGATGAGCATGATATGTCCCCTTTAATGTACTTTAAATCATATTGCTGTGATATATTGTATAAAACACAGTGATTGTATAAAGTAGGGCGTCTAACTTCTTGTGAACTCCACTGATGAGGTGAATTAAGGTAAAAGCCATTATCCCTTATTGATTTTCCTCTCTTTTTAAAGTTACAAAGGCAGAGATGGATGAGAGAGCTCTGAGCTGAAGTGCAAAGGGCTGCGTCTCGATGAAGATCTTACAGAAATTGTGTACTGTACTTGAAGTGTAATACCTCATGCAACTGAAGCCTAAAGCATTGTGTATGATAAATATGCAGTATATAACGAAAGAGCATAATTTAGTGATGTTTTTGAACATTACTTTCCTCTATGAAACATCATGTAATGGCTGCATCGCCTAGCAGCAGCAGCAGCATCCTCGCCAGTGATAAATATCCATTCCCCCACCGCCTCTCATCTCATCCTAAAAGGCTGCTTGAAATCCGCAGCAAACACTTGAAAGCCACTACACTACGCTTACCCTCCTCTACTTAACCAGCAAAACCCTCTCGCTGCGCAATTATGTAACATTTGAGGTCAGGAGTTCGCAAAGTCATTAAATGCTTTTCTAATTATTATTGATTGGGCACCGAAGGATCGATGCAAATCTCGGAGCTGCGGAGACGGGAGTGAGGTATGGCGGTTTCAGAGAGAAACCTCTTAAAAACTACCGCCTACCACCAAAACTTGGTGAGTAATCGGGCGGGATACTCTGTGTGGCACCTTTTTTCATTTTCAGATTACCGTATCTTGCCGTCTCCAAGGGAATTGGACATAATGTCAATTTTCTGCATCAAGCCAGAATAAAATATATTGGATAAATAAGAAAAAAAAGACAATTTGCTGTCACTGTTTTCTTCTGCCAAGTCAAGACACTTAAAAATTCTACCATGGCAAACTTTTCTTTCTGTATTCAACCTTTGCAGTCAGACCCACCGAAACTCTTAACCCTCTGACAATAGAATCGTTTTTATCTTTTTTATGGCGGTACAGGGGGTCTTAGCAGGTCACACCAAGACCTTGAGGAACACCATAGAAAAATTCATGCTGTGATTTTGTATCAAAAACTTTTGACATTTGGAGATTTTCAGCCAGAATACCATTTTTCGGCGAGCACTCCTGTTGTGGAAACTGCTCCCTTATTGTCAATCTAGCTAGGAAAACAATCCATCCTCTGAATGCTCTAGGTCTCTAGTTTGTGGTTGTGAAGTTTCATAAGGCCGTGATTATCCTAGAGGTCACCACAGGTCATTTTAAACAGTAAAGTCAGATTACAAAAAAATGGTCTCACTAAAGGAAATGGCTACTATGGGGATTAACATCATCACACATGAATACAGTTGGGCTCATTGGATCCACAAGAGTCTCATAATTACAGTGATACCCAATTTATGTAATTCCAAGACTGTTTAGGGACCCCAGTAAGCAGAAATATTCAAATTTCTGAATCGGAAATAAGAAAAACTGCATGTGATTATCATAAAGTGGGCATGTCTGTAAAGGGGAGACTCTTGGGTACCCATAGAACCCATTTTCATTCACATATCTGGAGGTCAGAAGTCAAGGGACCCCTTTGAAAATGGCCATGGTGGTAGGTTTGGAGCGTTATTTAGCCTCCTTTGAAATGGTTGATACCAATGGATTGTTTGGGTTTTCTAGTTTCATATGATATCTGTAGTTTCACTCTAGCTCTGAAAGACTGAAAAGTTGCTTGTGATCGCCCGTGATCCCGCAGGTAATAGCCGCGTAGCTTTTTCCCAAATTAGATGGGCTACAATATGACATTGAAAACGCTGAATTCGGCACAGAGAGCATACTAAACAGGCAAATTGTGAATTAAGTGTTCTTTAAAAACAACGTGATGGGAATCCAATGCACTTCTTTTCGAGCGACGGAAGGCAAAATGCGTATAGTAACAAATTGAATAACCGTGGATTATTAGATTTAATTAATCGCAGATAGCCTTTGGTTAATTAAAATGGCTTTTGGTAAAAGCCCATTGTGCCTCCTGTAATAAAAATGGAAAAAAGAAGTGCCACAACACAACGCAATTTTGTATTCTGCTTCAGCGCCGGTGATGCAATTCCTTCAAGATTCCGCCTGCATGCAGCATTTTTAGTCTCAATCTGTCAATCAATCAGCGGCATTGTTTGGGCCTAATAACAAACAAGGAATGCGTAGGCTCTTCCCTTTCATGGCCCATCACTCTGTGAGCCGCTCTGCTCCAGTTTTGTCAGCGTGTTTGGCTGCAGATACCAACACTTCCTTTTACTCCTCTTTCCTCCGTTCTTCTTTTTACATCAAAATTACAGTAACTGGAGCATATCTATCTATCTATCAGGGCCTGTCACAAAGACTCAATGAAAACTCATTAGGCGGATGCATCGGAGGTGAAACTAATTTTAGATTCCAACAAAAGGTGGGCACGTGCGCACATTTCTTTTTGACTTTTTTTGTTTTCAAACGTCTTTTTTGACCGTCCGTGCATGTGTTTGTGTTCTCAAACACTTGATAAAAAGCTAAACAGCTTATTAAACCATTATGATAAGATCATGTTTTCTTGTTTAAATGCTAATCCACGCGAGCATGTGATCTCTCTTTGTCTCAACGTTCTTTGATTCCGTCTCTCCTGCGCTGTTAATCAGTCTCTCCTACAGCTCTTTCTGTCTCCACGTTTTGCTACAACATCACAGCTATTGCAGAGGTTTTGTTTTTGTTTTTTTTGCAGCGAGTGAAGATTGTCTCATATTCTCACAAAAGAGACAATAACTCTCAGGAAAAAAAAAAAAAGATGAATGGGCAGCAATAACTTGCGGGGGGGGGGGGAATTTATGGTGATTTTTCCTGCACATCCACAAATAAGGCGTCTTTGCTCACATCTCATACGTTACAGATGATGCTTAGGCAATATACGGCTTCGGTGTGAACGCTACATGTGGCTGCGGGCTATCAACATCACAGACAAAGCCGCATTATCATGAGAAAGCGTATCATCTGTGAGGTTTAGGTGCTTTGTTTTGATATAATTGTTCTCACTCATGTGCTGTCTTTTGTGCTGCTGTCAGTCACACAGTGGAGTAGATGTTGAAGTTTGAATTTGCCTCCCAAATAGGGCCTCTAGTTAACACGATAATAAGGCATTAACTCAAATTAGTTTTAACACCACTTATTTCTTTTAACGCATTAAAACAACTTGCAATTTTTAGGTTGTAGCGGGCTCAGTTTTAAAGGTACGCAACTGTAGCTTGTTGCAAAGGAGGCTAAATAACGCTCCAAATTTAACGCTATGGCCATTTTCAAAAGGGTTCCCTTGACATCTGACCTCAAGACATGTGATTGGATAATGGGTTGTATGGGTACCCACGAGTCTCCCCTTTCAAAGTGACGAAACAAAGTGAATCAGCTTATCAGATGGCGTTTTGGATGATGGAATATGCATGTACGGTGGCTCTTGCGTGGTCAAAAAAAGCGCAGAAAATCAAACCTGTTCTGAAAACTTGAATGACGGCCGAAAGTTCCGTAGTCGGCGTGTAAACACGATCGCCACTATGTGAGGTTTATCTTTAAACGTGCAACAATATTGTTCGAAAAATAGGAACTTGTTGTGCAAAGGCCTTCATGATGTGGCTATAAATGAAAAATTGCAGATTATTGCTTCAGCTCTTAATTGTAAGTCACGTATCGTCTGTGTCTGACACATTCCAGCTCCACACTGCACATTTCATAACGCAACATCAGAGGTCTGGCTTCGGTCAGACTCCTGCGGGATATTTACTCCAAATGGGAGTCTGGTGTCTGGTGTCAGTAACAATAAAACATGGCTTCCCTCAGGACGATTGTGCAGTAAAGCAGCAATACTTTATCCATGTTCTGATAGAGGCCTTCCTATGAGACTGCAGTGGCCTTTCTTCTTCTGCACCACTTAGTCCGTTTCACTGTGTCTGGGGTTCTGTGTTTCCTCTCGGTCCCAGAAGCACATGAACACAGATAGTGGGTCGTAATCCACTTGCCATCGCCGGTGATTGATTGTTTGCACAGCTGCGAGACACCCGGTAACTCGCGCATTCCTTCAAGGCCTGCAGGACGCTCGGCACGGAACATCTCAGACGTATCGGAGAGCCCGCTGTGGAAATATCTATCTGTTCAGAGCAAAAAAAAAAAAAAAAAAAAGTCTTTCTAAAAACGCTACAGGAATCGCATTTGATGTTCACTCCTTGATCTTTAAAAGCGATTTCAAGGCAAACACATGGTATCTTTAATTACTTTGATATTAAGACTCTTGCTGTCATACTTCTAATTTTCTTCCCCTTTGGACATTTTGTTTTATTGTATAACTGAAGAAGTTGCCAAAAAAAAATTTAAAATAATTTCACAGTGCCATGAAATATTGCATCTGTTTGTGCTGCAAGATGCTTCAATAATTACAAATTCGTGCAGCTAAATATCTTAATTTTCACGCTCGGCTGTTTATTCTACGCCTTTTAATAACATGTGACAGGCAAGATCAAGCGAGATCGTCGCCCCTGTGACGTTGTTCAAGAATGCAAACCACCGTGTGGTCGTCTCTGCCTGAACAGCTTTTGCTTACATTTACCGATTTCCTTCATGAATATGGAAGGAGTGAGGAGTACCCTTGTTTTCATCCGTGGCCTTTTTCCTGACCCAGAATGCATCCTGCTGATGCTCAGAAAACCTGAACAAGGGGGGTCACGTCGGACGGACGCAGACACACGCTCCCCTGTGGGGAAAACCACACTTGTATGTTCGAACGTGACATTGATTTTACAAGGTGGTCGGGGATGAAGGCCGACTTCCACGTCGTGAGCACATTTGTACTCAGACGGATTTCACTCCATTTGGAAAACAGAGCGACTCTTCATTGTGATTGCACAACACAAATAAAAGGGTTTTATTACACTCGTTATCCCTCTGTAATTTTAAACAGAATGTATGCAGTAAACAAAATCAACCAAAAGGAAAAAGGGGTTTCAAGAAAACAAATTAGGTTTCCATCTCTTTCGAGTCACGACACTCTAAACTTCCTGATCATGGCTAAAGGCGATGCAAAACCAAATCCTCCAGATAAAATGGAATTTCCATATATTCATGATGTGTTTGCCTTGGCATATATATATCTAATCCTGAAGAGATCGGCGCAATCACCCAAACAAAACAGAGGCTCACTGCAGTTTCACTGTTTGTGATGCACGAGTTTCCTAAAGTAAAGTTCTTCACAACTGTATGGTTTTGAGTCAGATATCTTGAAAACAGTCAGATTGGAGATAAATGGAATGTGAATGTAAATGTTATGAATAGGAAGCGACCCTTTGTCCTTCCATCTTGTGCCACCATACACAACTATTTCATCATCTACCTGTCACAATGTTGAGAATGAATAGCAACAACTACAAAACTACTTGGTTAGCTTTAGAAAAAGATTGAGGTTTGGGTTAAAATAACTATGAAAGTGGCGTTACTTAAGTGTGAAATTTACGTGACAAATAAGTCAATGTTTGGGATAAAATTAAAATAATGTGACAAATACATCAACTTTTATGTTAAAATAACTATAGAATTGGCGTAACTTAAGTCTGGAAGTTATGTGACAAATACTTCAACGTTTAGGTTAAAATGAGTGCGAAAGTGGCGTAACTAAAGTACGGAAGTTACGTGACAAAAAAGTCAAAGATTGGGTTAAAACTAATACAGTAGTGGTGTTATTTCAGTTCGGAAGTTACGTGACAAATAAGTCAAGGTGGATTTCTGGTTTCATGATTGAGTGGATACGAATTGATTACGTGGGATATATGCAAAGTATGGTGCATTACTTTGTATAGCTACGAACAATGTATGAGAACAACTTGACCTGGGACTCCATATTGTAAAAATGGCTTAGTAGTTGTGTAAATTATTAATTTTATTGCATTTATTTTGATCAACATTCGAGGCCTGGAGTTATCAGAACAATATCGGCATTATTAGTGTGCAGACAAAAGACTTCCATTTGTTATTGTAAAGCCTGTCTGAAAAACAGATTGCAATTGATTTACTTAATAAACAAAATGTCTGAGAGAGAAAATACATTTCTTTTTTTTTTTTTTAGAGGAAACT
>CAKAOH010041681.1:0-84602 GCA_916701665.1 Sebastiscus tertius | reverse complement strand
AGATTGGAGATAAACAGAATGTGAATGTAAATGTTATGGATAGGAAGCGACCCTTTGTCCTTCCATCTTGTGCCGCCATACACAACTATTTTATCATCTACCTGTCACAATGTTGAGAATGAAAAGCAACAACTACAAAACTACTTGGTTAGCTTTAGAAAAAGATTGAGGTTTAGGTTGAAATAACTATGAAAGTGGCGTTACTTAAGTGTGAAATTTACGTGACAAATAAGTCAATGATTGGGATGAAATAACTACTGAAGTGGCATAACTTAAGTCTGGAAGTTATGTGACAAATAAGTCAACATTTAGGTTAAAATAACTACGGAAGTGACGTAACTAAAGTACGGAAGTTGCGTGACAACTACATCAACATTTAGGTTAAAATAACTGTGGTAGTGACGTTACTCAAGTACGGAAGTTATGTGACAAACAAGTCAACGTTTAGGTTAAAATAACTACAGAAGTATTCAAGTACGGAAGTTATGTGACAAACAAGTCAACGTTTAGGTTAAAATAACTACAGAAGTACTTAAGTACAGAAGTTATGTGACAAACAAGTCAACGTTTAGGTTAAAATAACTACGGACGTGGCATAACTAAAGTACGGAAGTTACGTGACAAATAAGTCAAGGTGGATTTCTGGTTTCATGATTGAGTGGATACGAATTGATTACATGGGATATATGCAAATTACGGTGCATTACTTTGTATAGCTACGAACAATGTATGAGAACAACTTGACCTGGGACTCCATATTGTAAAAACGGCTTAGTAGTTGTGTAAATTATTAATTTTATTGCATTTATTTTGATCAACATTCGAGGCCTGGAGTTATCAGAACAATATCGGCATTATTAGTGTGCAGACAAAAGACTTCCATTTGTTATTGTAAAGCCTGTCTGAAAAACAGATTGCAATTGATTTACTTAATAAACAAAATGTCTGAGAGAGAAAATACATTTCTTTTTTTTTTTTTAAGAGGAAACTCTTTTACCTGACAGTTTACATTAAAAAATACTCTTCAAGGTTAATTGGGCTATTAACTTAGTTTAGATATCTTTGGATTCTTTTGTGATGCGTCATAAAAAAACTTTACTTTCTTCCAGTCTAATAACTTTTTTCCTCCTAAATAGATAATTAACTCCTTTATTTGCAGTTATATTCAAACTTTTATCTGTGTTATTAAATAATGAATGAATACAGAAGAAGTAAATTAATCCACTGAATGGCTGCAGGGGACAAATGATTGCTATTTGGATGTATTCAGTCTGGATATGGACTATAATCATGCGAGGCCAAACCTACTATTACCTGAATATTTCAGCTCAAACGTCGCCATGCAGAATAATCGGGTTGGATTGTTTTGACAGTGTTTGTTATTAGTGACATCTTCAGGACTCATTTCTCAAGACATTTAATTGGAAATGAGTTTCAATGAGCACTTAATGTGACACTCCCTCTTAAAGAGCTTTACATCAGGTGTCAGTACGTTTTTACATATTTTCTGAAATTGAAATATAGGTATTAATGACAAAAATGTAATTTGCTTTAATGCATCAAGTGGTACGATATGACTGTTTTCTGATCTGTCACCACTATGTTAAGTTTTGGTATAATTCCTAAAACTAATGTTAAAGTTTAGGTTTAGACCATGGCGCCCAATGAGGCCAATGAGATCATGTAATGTACTTGTTCTGGAAAATTGGGGGTTTTAGCAACCTGCCGGGGGAGTTATAGTAAACACTTATTTTAAAAGACCAATTCCAGTATTTTTTAGACTTTATACATTTAAATTTGACTAAATTTAGGCCGGCAAAATGACTAAATAAACACATACATGAATGATTCAACACTTCTCCACCAGAATTGTATTCCTAGCAGCATGCAGAGGGCTTCGAATCACCATATTAGACTTTCATGTTGGGAAATTCACATTATTTTCTAAGAAATTTCACAGAAAAAAACAATGTAATCTGGTGCTAATTATTGGGCAAATAGAGGCAAAGGTTAAAGCGAGTTATATCAGAGTTTTGGTTAATTGGATCAGGTTATAAGCAGTTGTTTATTTTCTGCTCAATTTAGATAAAATGTGAAGAAATGTAACAGTTAACTGAATATTTATACAAATAAGACTTTTGGGTGTTAGGTGGCTTCAGGAGACTTTGACTTATTGCTAAAATCTTGGCTAGAGTCTTGTTTCAGATACTACACGATTAAGGTTGCGGTTAGATGGTAATGGGAAACAATCTTCCCAAAGCCATTGATTTATTGACCTACCCATCCACTCCGACCTCCCGACTACCTGCTTTTGCAGCTTTAAAAAAGTGTCACGCCTCGTCCGTCTTCGTTCCTGACAGATGAGAGTCAAAATTCACTTGGTGGCTACATGTAAAGATCGTTTGTTTCAGCCAACTCCCAATCTGGCCTGAACCAAAGCACAAAACAGATATGTTCCATGACATCAGGACTAATTGTGCGTTGATATATTTACGAGACAACCCTGCACATGTTTAGATCATTTTTGAAAGTTCACCTCACTTCAATGTCAATGAAACATGACAAATTAAACCCGGAGAAAAGCTTCTCTTTGCGAATCATACATAGCAATGACAACCGGCAACTGATGTGTAATTTGGTATCAAGTCTATAATGATGGTGAGCAATCCTCTATAATAGCAGTGCCACGTCAATATCTTCAAATGATTTCTATTGTCTCTCTTCCCAGCGGGGTAATTCACGCCATGCCGTCGTCTTTGTCTCGTGTGCAAACGCCGCAATGGAAATCAATACTTTTTCACGAGATAACAAAGGATGTTGTACTTCAACTCTGTATTTCTCAAGATGGATTTAATCAACAGCCGCGTGTCGTTCATTTTACTGTAGCTGTCTTTTCTTTTGTAATCAGTTTCATGTGTCAAAACCTTTTGGGGGAAATATTTCTTCGCAAAGATTGTGTTTTCAGAAGAAATGGGGACAGCTTCGGTATAAATGTTAGAGAAAGGCGACGTGTTCCTGGAAGGTCACCTGTTTGAATTCGCAGATGTGCCAAGGTACTGGGGAAGTGAATGAGTAACACCCTCCAGAGAGAAAGAAATGGAGACAAGAGACAGAGAGAGAGAGAGAGAGATAGATATAAACGACCTCGGCCTCTGGAACTAAATGTCCCCGTACATCTAAGAGCCTATTAGAAGTTTCTGCCTCTTTTTCCTTCTCTGCTGCATACCCGCCTCGTCCTCCCAGCTGTGTCTATCAAGAAAAAAGGAGGAGAGGAAGGCCCCCGTCGCCCTCCTTGGGGAAATAAACTAAGCATTTGTGACTGGGGTGTATCCACATTTGCCTCAATGCTAGATGACAGGCTCCTCGCAGGAGATCAGAGATTTGACTCCTGTCCATTACTGGAGACGATATATAGATGGGTGGTTTTATATTAGATGGGGCCATTGGTGGAAATGAATCCGTGGGGAGTCGGCAAGGCCACAGGGTCCGATATTTATTGAATGTCCAAGCTGGTGCTTCACCAATCAGTATTGGCAGGTTTAATTTCACTGTGTTATTTGTTGCCTGTGGGCGATACGAGTACAGGCAGGAAACATATAAGCATAATTAAGCCCAATTAAACTTCAATTGTGTTGATTAATTCAACAAATATAATAAAAACCAAGATGCTGCCACTTTACAGATAAACAACCACATATCCAAAATGTCTGGAAACGTTATCTTTTGACTGTTCGTCCACTAGCTACTCGCTAATTGTATCTGTCTGCCATTTGGTGCTCAACCAAAACAGTAATGTTCTGGGCCTGACAGCTAAACAATGAGCTGGAACTCACTATAAAGCTCCGTAAAGCCGAGGGGAACTGCAGATTCATGAGCGACCCCCTTTCACATCTAATACATTAGAAAAAAATATTGATTATAGCAGCTTTAATGTTTGGTTAGGTTCAGGCACAGCGAACGATTATGGCGTCGGCTAAAATGACTTCTTCATTAAGGTTAGGGGACCTTTGTTGCCATGGTTACAATAATGATCACTGATCATCAGGGTTGGTAATTTACTTTAGGTTGAAATTCCCATTACATCCCAATAGCAATCAATAAATCAAATGCTCCACCAAAAGAAAAAAATAAATCTGGTATCTGTGGATGTCGCAGGACTGTAAGAAGCCCGTCCAATCATATCATTTGAGCCGAATGAAGTGCTTGGACCTAGCTACCTGCAAGATTTAGGGACTTTTGGTAGCTACTTTCATTGGAAAAGAGTTAGCAACACTGGGCTGGGTTTTTAGGTTGGGTATTTTTTTTAAAACTAGCTTTCTCTTGGTGGTCTCTGCACTGTTACCGACCCCTTTAAGGTTAAGGAGTGAGTCCGGTTATAGTTACAAGAAACCAATGTCAAGCCAACAGTGATCTCCTTGTTGACCCATCCAAGAAAAAAAAAGGAGAGGCACTTTCAAAAACTACTTGGCAGGTGATTGGGTGAACCATCTGTCAATCAAATGTTTGCCGAAGCCAATCGGGAGAAGAGTGAAAACAGCTTTTCCATCGAGAAAAAGGCTTCAGCGCCGTTCTTTGCTCCTCTTTCAATGAAGAAATACTACCGCATCATCTATGCTAACCTCTTTAGATCATCTAAGCCATGCACATAGGAGCCAGAAGCTCCTCACGGGACGCCGATTGGTCCGTGCACGGACGGTTCAGACACATTACTTGAAGCCAGACGAGATGGCTTTTCATGTGATCTCGTGATAAGAATCCAGCAAGGTAACTTGTACACCGAAATCGAATAAATCTAAATGTGGATTAACATGACATTTCCCAAGCACACTCGTGCTCACCGCAGGGTGAACTCTTTCCGCTACCACTGTCTTTCAGGCGATTTTCTCTCAGGCTTATTGACGCAGTACAGCGGCTACAAGCATTGTACATCAACTGCATGTTTACATCGTCTCTACTTTACAATTCCACCCCAGTTCACAGGTCACAAACCCTCTTGGGCCGTGTTCTTTAGTGCACTTGTCATACGCTACACCGTAGTGCTTTCAGGGCCTGATGCGCATATTCATCAAAAATGCAGACAAGGCACTTTGATCACAAACTACTGGGGCCTGGAGAGCCGGTGCACAGGTGTTCGCTACCTTGACAATGTCACTGTCTCTGTCCCATCTGGTTCTACTGTAACATCCATATGCATGGTGTTTTCAAGCCTGCCTGTCATCTCGCTACACTTCACCCCTTCATCCCCCCCTCTCTCTTGTCACACCACTGAGGCTTCTATCTCAAGAGCACCTTTATATACCCTTGCAGTGTCTTCCACAACTCCATGATAATGCTTTTCATACATACAAGAGCTGGATTATTATCCAAAGTTATGGGGGAAAGTGCGAACTCAAGCAACTTTTACTGTATGTGTGGAAATTGCGTAATCATGATGTCTATCCACTGGATGCAATTCGTGTTTTGCTGTGAAGGAGATATAGCTTTAATTCCACCCTTTTGCCTGTTACTGCAATACAGTATGGCTCAGTTGCAATTTGTGCATTTGAACAAGGCTCATTTTGAGCTGAATAGCACTGCAACAGACTGTAGTGATGATGTCATCCAGAGGCAAACCCCGGAGCTGCTCCGCCGACAGTGAATAATGGAACAACTGCTACGACTCTGACAGCAGACACGGTGATTTTACTGGTGTATGGGGACATGTTCTGATACACAGCTGGAAGCCCCTACATTCACATAAAAGCCATTCTATGAGCAGCCGGAGTGGGTCAATAACTGACTTCCTGCATAGGGAGACATCTGCTAGTTTGTAGACATTAACTTTATAGTGCAAAGTCCTCGCGACGGGGTGAGTTTAGGGTGGGTTTTTCCTTTAACTTTAAGACTTTACCTCTTTTTTTGTGGAGTACGTTAATCGAAATAACCTATTCGTTAACAGAATTATATAAAATGTTAATAAATACAATATTACTACATGCAATAGGAAGTAATTTTTAAAGCAAATTGGGCAAAAAATCCATAGTAACCTTTCAGCATATTGTATTTTAAGTGTTCTGAGAGAAAACTAGACTTTTGCACCTCCTCATGGCTCTGTTTTCAGGCTTTAAAACACACGTCATTTTGAGAGAGAGCGTTCCTATTGGCTGTTCATTCAACGGAAGAAGCTGTCAATCACTCGTGAACAATATTCTGTTACTGTAATGCCTATTTCTTGTGGAAAATGTTTTCAGAAACATCTTGTAGTGTACTGTTTTACTGTAAAATGAGAAAGTTTGCCGGTGGGCGGTGCTTGGTATTTCCTCAACTGATTGGCCGGGTTGAAAACATTCTTATTTTACGACTAAACGATACACTAAAATATGTTTCTCAAAGTATTTGATGCGAAAAATAGGCATTACAGTAACAGAATATTGATTCATATTTGATCAGCGCTGCCTAATTTGACCGTTGGATTGGAGTTTGAGAGTGATTGGCAGCTGCTCAAAGCCGAGCTCTGATTGGTTGTTTGTCTCCGGTCTGTGAAATCTTGCAGATGCCATTAGGAGCACCGGAGGACACAGAGGAACATGACTTTTTTAGTTTACTTTCATGCACTATTTTTGCTCCAATTCTACCTACTGCTTCTTTAAGTGTTTTTTAGTGCATTGCAGCAAATGAGGCGAGCGCATCATCACCCACATTATGCCCATAATCCTGTCATACATGATAAAATATCTTGTCTAGAAAGACGAATAGTCCCCCAAACAAACACGAGCACACGTTTTGTTAATGTTTCTCCATGGCAAATTAAAGTAAGCCGCACTCGCGCAAAATAAATCGCTCTGACACACGGCTGCATCGTCCAACACCCGGGCCCAGAATTGCTGAGCTTTTCGGTGCTTTTGCCAGGTGGACGTGTGAGCAATAAGCACCATTTAGTTTGAGTTTTTTTTTTTTGCAGAGCTTACTGAACAAGCGGGAGAAAAGCAAGGCAACCCCTCAAGATACAGAATACATCAAGGTTAAAAAAATAACTGTTGTGCACCTTGGACGCGGCGCCAAGTGGAGTACAATCGTGTCAAGAGCGGTAACAATGAACGCTCGACGTCGACCTTGGAGAACATCACAGTCCTCTTGGACAAACTTGGACATCCAAGTAATTAGATTTTTGTGCTTCTGGGAAAAAGTACAGAATAAAACTATGTGTGTGTTATTTATGTCTGATATTTATTAGTTTGAATATTCAAGTCAATAAATCAAAGCTTCTTTTTGAATCCGTTCCCGCATTTGAAAAATCCTTTGGCGTTGAAACTGAAGCAACTGTGATTCTTCTGTTATCCTCCAGACTCACATTTGGTTATATAGACCCGACAAGTTGTGAAAATGTAATTAGAACACCTAGCTATTAATATGAAGCAGTTGGAGGCTGGTGGCTGATTATTCATTACCTCTTGTCTACACACTTGCACAGCTGCCCGAGCAGTGTGTCGCTGTCACTGTCGCCCCATCTGTTTGGTGCTGGTGGTTAAAGTAAACCAATAAATGAATGAGAATAGGGGAGACGAGGAGGGGCGTCGGGGGAGAAAAAAGGAATGTGGAGAGAGTGTCATGTAAATGAAAAATATTACAATGAAAGGAACAAAGAAGCTAAATTGCTGCGTTGAGGTCTCAGCTCTATTATTATTTTTTAATGATGGGTTGGGGCTTAAAATGTGGCTTGACATGAATGCTGGAAGGTTTTCTCTGAGGTTGGGTTTTTTTGGAAGAAATTATCCGACAGCAGAAAGAGAGCAAAAAGAAATAAAAAAGCTCATCTGCACTGACCTGCTTTAAAAAGACGCTATTTTGAGCGCTCTATCTCAATTAATCAGTTGAATTTTTGCTTTTCAGAAATTAATGAGCTTTCATCATTAGGTTTTGATTGAGTAATTAATTTCATTGAGTACATCTGACAGCTTTATGTCATGCACGGTAAAACTTGAAATTACATGTTAATGGAGGTCTATGGAATTAAGAAAATATAGAGGGAAAAAAAGATAACATTGATGACTTTGAGGTAATGGCACACTATCAGAGGCCGTTTCACTGAGTAAAACAGGTGCATTACAAGAGAGGTCAATGTAGAAATGTACCCTGTAAGCGGACAGATAACCATCCGTGGTGATGCTAAACCAGTGATGGGGAAATAGCATGTGCCGTGCCAGCATGCAAACCCAGTGTTGGTGTGCTTGCTGACTTGGTGGGTTGCCCAGTAGATTGGCACGATAGATAGAAATGGATATAAATGGACGGGCAGGGCTAAGCAGGAGAAATACAAAATATTACACTACTTGTATCGCGTTTCCTGGTCCAGAGTTAAACATGTTGGGTCTCTCGTGATGTTGGTTGTGCCAACATTTACAACGCCGACGTCTTTGTGTTTGCCGACTAGATGGTTGTTATAGAGATGGTAAGGATAATTGTCTCTGTAGGAAGGGATCATTAGCTTGACTGACAAAGAGGAAGAGGCGAATCAGTGGATGTGTCTCAGGGGAAACATGCAATAGAGCAATAAATAGTGCACTAATTTAGTCTTTTAACCTCTAAATAAAGCATGCAGAAGCTTTTTCTAGCATGTATGGCAGCCTACATGGCACTGCATCACATTTGCTCCACTAGTAGGGCCCCCTAGGGGGCTCTGCATCACGTTTTCTCCACTGGAAGGGCACCCTAGATGGCATTATCAGTTTTGTATCTACCATCGAAGCATCCAAGAGGGCACTTCTGTGTTTAAACCCAATGAAAAGACCAAAACCAACAATGCATTAGCCCATCTCTGTTGCACTCAGCCCCAAGCTCATTCATTTCTTCTGAAGAAGTAAATATAAATAATAAATAAGTATACATTACAATATATATTTCAAAGAAACTGCAACATAATTTCATAAAACAAGTGGGTACTGTAGTTTTCACCAAAAATTACCCAAACAAGAGTAAATAGTGCACATGTTGGGGACTATTTTTAGGTGTGGATTAACACATTTTGGGTGCATGTGTGGGTATTTACAAAGTGGCAGCAGGACGGAGTGTGTGGGATTGGCTGAGAATAAACTACATCGCCTATGTATGAATGTATGAACATGTCACCCAGTGTCGCGGTGTGGCTCATTGATGTGTTTTTTAGTCGTTTTTGGGCAACAACAAAGCTCTATGGCCCAGAGGAGGAAACTATATCAGGCTTTGGGTCCAACTTATATCAGTTCCTTGTTGTTTTTTGCTCTTTTCATGGGATTTGTTCGCAACAATATAGTATATCGCTAGACTTTACACAAGCTTTTACACCTTGCCATATCATGTCAGCTGAAATGTGTCCCAATCCTTCCTTCCTCTATCAAAATAAAAAATGACACGCTGTGCTGTTGTGAGGACAGAAATGTCCACAAGAAGTTGCACCTCTGCCTGAGATGCCGAGGTGTGAACTCGTATATGAACTCATCTTACATCCGAGAGCAGAAGCGGAACAGCCTCGAGGGTCAACCCGGCTTACGCAACGCACTCATTTACAGTACTTACATTTTAAATGTATTGCATTTATTGATAGAATTTGTAGCAGCTGCTGGATGAAAAAAACACACTAACAAGCAAGATGAATATTGCATAAGCATCTACCTCTGTGAAAAACGAGTTAAAAAGGCAGAAGACAATGAGAAAAACGACCTGCTTTGGCACTGCGGTGTCACAGTGGGTGCATAAGAAAATATAATGGTTCATATCTTGGGATTATGGATGCCAAAAACTCAGAGTTGTTTTTTTTTTTTTTATTTTTTTTTATCCTTGCTCTTTCACATCACATTCTTTCATTTTTAATTAATCTCCGAGCTTGGGAAGTCTCACAAACCAATTAAATACAGTCGGTCCTCTGCCTCGAGTTGTTCATCAACTCAGAACCTGAAATACTCCGCCTGTAAAAAAGCACCGTGTGTGTGTGTGTGTGTGTTCACCGAGTGTGTGCGCATGTAGCTCTGCCTCAACCTCCTGGAACCTTCAAAGGAATAAAATACATGAAAATCCATCTTGCTTAAAATTCCCCATCCACTGTGGAGGCGAGATACTGGCGCCGTTCCATAAGAGGCGAGGCCAGATATGATCGGCCGAAGACTTTGCGAGAGCCTCCACCATTTTAATCCATCACGCTACATAATTTCTAATGCTGTTGACTGGGGACCGGCGTTCGCTGCAGTCTACACATCACAGGATGGTGCACTTTGCAGAATATTGGTGTTGAATTACCTAATGGCTCCTGGAGAGAATCGAAATCTTGACCTTTATCGGTTTGGAGGAAAATGACCGCATGCATTTAAGACCTCGCTGAGCACTGGACACCATATTTCTTCATCGATGACAAAGTGGTTCCAGAAACGTGCACTTTATTACAATATGTCTTTACTCTTTACCTTGCTGTGCTAGTGGCTTCCTGTTGTTTAGCTTTTGGCAAAACATTTCGAGAACTATTGGATGGATTGCCGTGAAATTTTGAACAGATATCCATGGTGACCAGAGGATGAATCCCAATGACTTTGGTGATCCCCTGAACTTTCCTCCAGTGCCACCATGAGGTTGACATTTTAAGTGAAACCATTGGATGGATTGCCATGAAATTTGGTACACCCATTCATGCTCCATTGAGGATGAATTCTAATCACTATGGTGATCTAGAGTCAAACAACTTTTGAACTTATGAGCGATTCTCTGTCAAAAACAGCTGTTTGCAGCGCTCCCTCTTTCTCTCTTGTTTCCTTTTCTGTCTGTGGATTGCTACGATAGAGCCGGGAGTTTTATTTACAACCACGAAGAGAAGGCTATGAAACCAAACTGAGTGACGTGTTCTGCCTGTCAGTCAGTCTATTGATCTCCTCCGCTGCATTTCAGCACTGCGGACAGCGCAGCTACACTAGTACAGACGTTATAGGACATGACCCCGCATAAATTGCAACAGAAACTCTTTCAACTGCTCTCGTCTCATAAATATGTCATTTATAACACATCAAAAGTCCTAAGAAATTGGTGGAAAGTATTGAAAAATACTAGAATAGGTGGTGCCACTATTTCCCATTGCCACCCATTAAAAAAATGTATTTATGCATGTCCTCACAAAGGGTTCAGTACTTTCCACAATCAACCAGAAAGTATGTTTTACATGAGAGATGGAGTTGGATGCATTACATGCAAAATGAAGTTCTTAACTCTTCTAGCCTACACATGACTAACAGCGCTGTCCATGGTGCTGAAACAACAGCTAAGCACTAGTCACATGCATCTCAGCCAGTAATGTTGTTGTTTTTGCTATAAATACATAAAGCTTAAACAAAAAAACACAATTGAGGGGGCTAAGCCGCCATAAGACCCCTCGTAGCATCACCGAGCAACTCTCATAGGAATGAACGGGAGCTCGCCTATAATGTTGTATCCAGTTCTCTTCATATATCCATGGGACTGATGTGACCGCGAGACCCGACGAGACCAATGTGAGATTCAGGGATGGCAGCTCTTTGCTGCAAGATTACAAACAAACAACTACTACTTTCGCCACGAATAAAAACCCCTGTCTAGTGGAATATCACACCCGTTTGATCTGGAAGACCTCGAGGATTACATTGGTGAACATTTCATACGAATTTGCGCCACGGCCGACATGAAATTAGGACAAAACTTTGCTTTCACACCAGCCAGCAAGAAATCCAACTCCATTCGCGACGGCCCTGCTCACAGAGCCGCTAGCACGTTTGCAGACCTTTTAGCCTGCAAACAAGTGTTGCCATTCTTTTCACTGCACATATGTACACAGTCAAGAGAACTAAATGAATAAATAACAGCAACACGTAGCACCTTATTAAAATGTAATGTGATTAATCTTTACGCCCCGGTACATCAGCTCCGGCTGACCCATTTTTACGCCTCTGCGCTCCCCGACGCGGTTCGTCAGTTAGCAAAAATTGCTCTGGAAAATTAATAACATATCATTATGCATTTAAGGTTTAACACAATTAAACATCTTGTTGTTTATTATCGTGCAAATATTGAAACATCCGGGGACGGCTTAATTGAAGGGACTAATGACGTTTAATGGGACAACAAAGACATCGTATCTGTCACAGTAATGATAACAAATCAATAACATAGGATGCTATGAAACACAAGAAGGAAAGAAAGTCACTATGATATCACTACGATGCTGTGGCACAAAGCTCGGACGCACGTTTGTGAACTGACGGCTGGATGACAGCTTTCAACTCGCCTCCTCCTGCTTTTTCTCCCATTGTCAGAAAATATCTCGTCTCCTCTCGACTCAGTGTTGGGAGCTGGCGGCTTGTGGTTGAAGGCTGTGATGGGATTCGGGGGAATAACTGCTACTCTAGATTAAGGATGGAGATGAGGATGACTAGTGACTGACAAAACAGACTTCTGGGAGGGCTTAGTTACTATATAGTGTCAAGGTCAAGCAGTGGTGGGGGGAAGACTCGACGGCGGGAACGCTAGATGATGATGACGGAGGGCGTCTTGTGTGTGATGTCACGAGAATTACACTAACAACCTTTCTGCTGCTTTAATAGTATTTAGCTGGAAGAGAGAAATCATTTATATAGCTTATAGAAGAAGCAACTTTTTTAATGTGCTGCACCTGCTGAGAGCACACACACTGTGTAGGAGAATGCCCACTGTATCCCTCCAATGGTTTACATAACTGAAATGATGTGCTTCAGCTCTTCTCCGCTTATCACCACGAGCCACACTTTATTGCCGGGGCCACCTCAAAGAAAATTAAATGCAGCCTCATCCGTTTGATACCCCCCGAGCACATTTTGTGAGGTTCTATTGCTGCTGAGATATTGTTGAGCTGTTGTATTTTTTCAAACGCTACTCCCCCCTTCCCTTCCACCACCACCTCCACCACCACCACCACCACCCCAAAGATCCAGCTAAATGCCACATTTTCTCTCCTTTTTCGGCTGCAATCACAATGGCTCACATTAGCTTTTGACTCCTGTCTAACAACGTCCTTCCGGGCGGTAAAAACAATGACTGTTGCAATGACATTTTTTTCTATTCTGCTTAATATTTCACAAGAGATATGTTGCATGAGGCCCTGCAAATCATTAAATTATGAGACTGAGTGCCCCCCTCCCAAAAAAAATTAAGCTTTTTGCTCCAGACCGTTGATCTATGGTCCGTTCTGCTCAAAAAAATATAAAAGCAATTAATAACATATTGGAAAATTAATGACTTTTTTTCTATTCAAATATTATAATAGTGTCTCTTTGGCCTTTTTTTGCACTAATGACGCTCCGTAATGATGTTTTTACTCCTCTCAGAGATGTCTGAAATGTTAAAGTGACATAAGGGGATGTAAATGGGACTCAAATGCATCACTAGTCTACTGCAGCAGCATCAAAAACATCTCCATGTGCACGCTGCTGGCCCCGACTATTGCTATGCATGGCCAACACGTGCGCGACTTATGTAATGCTTATGCATATAAATAGAGAGGGTTGTTGTGGGAGTGCAGCTTGGACACTTCCCTTCTCCCATTACAGTAATTGAATAGTACTTTTGTTGTGGGCAAGTGTTTGGCTGCAACTCTACTGAAAACAATGATGGCTTTAGAGAACATGTCCCCGCTTTTACTGCACGTTAATGGAGCCTTTGCTGCATGAAAGCTGATTATGGACATAAAGAATATGCTGCACATGTGTGTAATATGTCCCTTGACCTCTGACCTCAAGATGCATGAATGATAATGAGTTCTATGGGTCTCCCCTTTACATGCCCACTTTATGATAATCACATGCAGTTTTTTTGAATACAGTGTTAATGTATTATTTACGCCTATTCTAAAATGGTGTGTTTGAATATTTCTGCACACTGGGGTCCCTAAACAGGCTTGGAATTACATAAATTGGGTATCACTGTAAAGCTGAGACTCTTATGGATCCAATGAGTCCAACTGTATTCATGTGTGATGATGTTAGTCCCCATAGGAGCCATTTCATATAGTAAGGCTATTTTTTTAGAAATCTGACCTCTCTGTATAAAATGACCTGTAGTGACCTCTAGGATAATCACAGCCTCATGAAACTTTAGAGCCACAAACTAGAGACCTAGAGCATTCAGAGGATGGATGGCTTTCCTAGCTAGATGGACAATAAGGGGGTTTCTGTGCAGTTTACACAACGGAAGTGCGTGCATCCAATCGCCGAAAAATGTCTTGCAGAAATCTCCGAATGTCAATTTTTTGACACCAAATCACGTTTTTCATTTTTTTATGGTGTTCCTCAATGTCTTGGTGTCTTAATGTGGTATTTTGTAGGGATTATTGATCATTGATCAATTCTCGAGTGGTAAAAAATAGTTAAATTCGGCACCAAATCTGTGGAATAAATGCAAAAATTACTGCAATTCATACATGTTTATTTCTGATTAATGACAAGAACAACTTGACACACAGTGCTGAGCTGCATCTCAAATTAATCTCCAGGTTCCCAGCTTTCAGATGATGTACACCACTTTGATGTGACATCTACTGTTGACCTGCTGTTTACATTTAATGGCTTATTATTTTTGTAAAATAAGCATTAACTTTGTCTGAGCAGCAATGGCTGTTCCCGTGTATGTGCTTTTCTCCCACCGACCTATTACTTTGTGTGCTGTGCTAATTATTAAATATTCATTTTAGTATTGAGCTCAACATTTTAGCCAATTACCTGCAGAAGCTGTGGCCTTGTAATTATCTCTCTGCCTATTATTATTTTCATATCACATAAAGGCTGTGATTACAAATGCTTTATATTCTCTGTCCGGCACATCGACCCCCTTTTCCACCTACTTCTGCTTCACAAATGTGCCAGTGTGATTGAATACAACCATTTCCAATTTTCAATATACCTGCTTTTTTCAAGAGCGAACCCTGAAGTAACACGTTCACGCCTTTTTTTTTTTTTTTTTTTTCTTCTCTCTTCTGCAGATTTTTCTTTGACGGAATAATGATGCAACCGCCTTGGAAATTAGTGCAACTTCACACGTTTCATTTTCAAAGTTTAAGCAGAAAGAAAAACCAAGACCTGCCAGGACACAGGAACTTTGCACCGAACCTTGGCATCTGCTGAATGGCTCCGGGTGGATTGCAGCGACTGTGATCAGGATTGCGCACTCATAGAAAATGAAAGGATTTCTCAGCAACATTTCTCTGCACGTACTTTTGATACAGGATTGGACGTCAGTCCCAGAATTCCCTGGCGGGTTCAAAAGACTTCCCTTGCATTAGAAACAACAATATAATACAGTAACATTTCAGTATAGCTTAAGGAAAAGGCTGGAACGTTAACAGCCTGCCCTTACTGCCAGTGACACCACACACCTTTAGTAGACAGTTCTCAAGCCCTGCAAGGTCCCTCCATACTGCAATACTGTAGCTGACTTTTAATATCTAACTATTTATTGATTTATTTACTTTTAATTCCTTCCTCATTATTACCACCTAGTTATCATTATTATTATTATAATTTATTTAATAAATTATTTTAATTTGACATTTTTTTATATCATTATTTATATATTTTTAATTTATTTAATAGGTTATTACCATAGTTATGAGGATTACGTCTTCTATTATGTATAATCATTATTACTATTATTATTATATAAATTATTTATTTTTATTTAGATATTTTTGTATATTTATTCATATGTTTAACATTTATTTAAGAAGTAATTACTAGAGTTATTATGACTATTATTTCTTTTATTATGTATTATCATTTTTAATAATTTTTATTATTATTATATGAATTATGTATTTTAATTTATATATTTTCAATTTATTTAAAGGTTATTTCTAGAGTTATTATGGCTATTATTTCTTTTATTATTATTATTATTATTATTATTTTTTTATTATTTTGTTGTTATGTCTCATGTCAAGCTCTGATCACCACCTTGTTTTTTATATTTTTCTTTGGTATTTTCCCCAGTTGTTATCATTGTTGTACTACTTGTAAAGTCACTGATGTTTTGTCTTTGTAGCAATAAAATAAATACATTTAAAAATTAAATAAAAATAAACCAAACGGTATAAATCATTGACCGGATGAAAAAAAATAAATCTGTAATGTTGCTGTTAAGTATAGTTTGAAATACGTTTATATGCAAATCTAATAACTACAAACAATTGTAAAGCTTCAGAATGCATGTAAAACATATTCATAGCTTCAGCAGACAGCCCTGACGTCTCACAACCAAACAAGACTGACTTTTAGTAAATTCAACAATGCAATTAAGACAATTCCTCACTGCACCTAAATTACACGCCCATTAACAAGGTAGCACAGGGCCGTCCTAACAACATTCATGCAACCACAGAATTGCGAATTTAGGTGAGAAGTGGTGGGAGATGAACTTTAACGAGCTAAGGAGGGAGAGAGGAGACACTTTTTGAGAGCAATTAGAGTGTGGAGAGGAGAGAGGGGGAGAGCGATTCGGCGAGGAGAAGTTGATGGAAAGACCTTGTTGAAAAGTGAGTGACTCTGCTGACTGAAGTCTTGAGGGTCATTCCGCGGCTGGAAAGCCCCGGAGAGACAAGCGGGTCGAGACTGATTGGCTCGATGAACAGGTCAGCATAGAAGAGAGGGAGCGCTAAGTGTCCGGGAGTGGCGGAGGATGCACTGGTGGGCAAAAACAGCATCGAGGGGGGTGCGGATCTCTTGGATGTGGCGTGCCGGCGCAGATTCAGAGGGCTGAGTTTGATACAATCAGACTGGGACGGCCTGGAGGAGTGGAAGGAGCAATTTGGGGGATGGTGAAGGCGAGCTAGGAGTGGATAGAGGAGCAGGAAGGAGGGGGAGGGGGACAGGAAGAGGTTGCAATTTGGATATAATAGAGAAGCGAAGCCCCGCCCCTTCTGGTGGACCACCATGGGACCTTATATCAGTAAAAATATGAACGGTAGAGTCAACGGCTATCATTTTATTGACTAATTTGTTAATATTTTAATCAAAATATTCTTAGTTGCAGCCTCATTTTCAACATATTGACGTCAAAATGGTCATTTTGATGTGATGGAGATCCCAATAAGATCCATTTAAATTATTTTGAGGTTCTGATTTTGTCATGTAAAAAGTGTATGAGTACTTCCTTCATCATGTTTTTCATATTTTGGCTGACCATAATCCCAGCGCTTCCTCTCACAACCCTGAGCAAGATCAATACTTTCCTCGCAGAACTGTTTGTCCTTCAGCGTCACACCTTTATTTCTGGTGCTATGTTCTGGTACACCGTGACGCAGAAGACCTATAGAGGTCAGGGACTTCTTGGGACAAAAAAAAAAAAAGAAGAGCAGCTTAGTCTTGTTGAGACTGAGTATGAAGTGGCCGCCGGGCATCCGTCGGTCTCCGAGGCATGCACAGAATGAGAAAAAATAAAGTGTTGTTGTCGCAGAAACGGTACATAGGAGAAGTCGCGATCAGAAGGGCCCGAGAACAGAGTCCCCAGAGGAGAAAGTGAGTGCTGACAAGAGCCACCACCACCACTCCCACTGAGAATGCCAATGAATTTAATGCTGCATCACGAGATCCACATGTACAACCAACTCCTAAACCCAAGGAAGGGCTCCTCGGAGATTAAGTGTGCCGTGCAGTGCTATGTTTTTATATTTTAACTAGCTCATAAGTTCCACGTAATAAAAGCAACGACTTGAAAGTGGAGTATATTCTAGTAAAAAAAAAAGATTTTCCTCGCCTATACGAGTCCAATTATTCCATACTAATTTTGTACTTAACCACATACACACATTCCCATTGGCTTCGCCTCGAGATAAACTTTCATGTGTTTCCATTTGATTGATAGGAAGTTTCTAAAACAGGGTACCTGCAGCGGAGATGACGGCGTTCCCGCCATCAAAGAGCTGCTGCTTTTCAAAGAACAAAAAGTACGATGGCCTCTCGCAGGGAATTTCTGCTAAGTTTACCTTTCAGACGGTATTGCACAGCTGCAGGTTGAAGTAATTATATACTGTTAAGCGCGTCCCCCCGCGGCTTATGAGAACATGGGAGAGTGAGAGGAACGTGTGCTCTTGAAGTATTATATTCCTCCGAGAAGCACTCCATTTTTTTTTTCTCTTTTTAATATTTCATTATTTATTTTTTCCTATCCCAGAGTGGTTTGACTTCAAAGGGCTGAAACATTCCTCGAGTATCCAGGTTTCTATGTCTAATTAAGGATTCGAGAGGTGCTGCTTCTTGCAGCCATGTGTTTTTGTAAACAATCAATATTTCCCTGCTAGAAATAGGTGCTTCAGAAGCAAATATGATGGGACTCGAAATCAAAAAAAAAGCACCGTCTTCACTAATCAACCTGGTGGAATCGGGCTGTCGTTGTAAAACACGATGCAAAGCCACTCGACGCGGCGATATTAGCCGTGATTACCAGTGCCTTAAAATGATGAATGCGTCAGCTCCATTCTGCCAGATGGAGGTTTCGCCTATAAAATAATAAATCATGATCATGCTATATTGTACTCCTTGGAAATAAATATTCTGTATCAAACAGCTGACGTGCCTCAGGCATCAATCATTGCCTCCATAAGCAGAATAATAAAAGGCAGAACCTATCCAGAGTACAAAGTAGCCTTCAGTTGTTGGACAAATGATTGGCCTATTTGGTGATGCATTTATAATGAACCCTGTGAGACCTTTTTTAGGGAGGTGTCTTTAGGAGGAGATAGCAGGTCAACAGTAGACGTCACATAGAAGTGGTGTACGTCATCTGAAAGCTGGGAACCTGAAGATTAATTTGAAATGCAGTACTGTGTGTCAAGTTCTTTTAGTCATGAATCAAGTCATAAATTAAGTAAAAAGCCATTTTTGTGTTGATACCATTTGTTGCACAGATTTGTTGCTAAATTTACCCATTTTTTACCAATCAAGAATTGATGAAAATGATCAATATTTTTTCCAAAACACCACATTAAGACACCAAGACCTTGAGAAACACCATAGAAAAATGAAAAATGTGATTTGGTATCAAAAGCCTTTGATATATATTTGGAGATTTCGGCAAGAATTGCCTTTTTCGGTGAATGGATGGCGAGCTCTTCTGTTGTTGTAAACTGCTCAGAAACCCCCTTATTGTCAATCTAGCTAGGAAAGCCATCCATCCTCTGAATGCTCTAGGTCTCTAGTTTGCGACTGTAAAGTTTCATGAGGCTGTGATTATCCTAGAGGTCACCACAGGTCATTTTATACAGTGAGGTCAAGTTTCAAAAAAATGGTCTCACTTCAATGAAATGGCTCCTATGGGGACCAACATCATCACACATGAATACAGTTGAGCTCATTGGATCCACAAGAGTCTCATGTTTCCAGTCATTCCCAATTAATGTAATTCCAAAACTGCATGTGATTATCATAAAGTGGGCATGTCTGTAAAGGAGACTCGTGGGTACCCATAGGACTCATTTTCATTCACATATCTTGAGGTCAGAGGTCAAGGGACAAAGGGAAAATTGGCCATTCCAGTTTTTCCTCGCCAGAACTTGTTGGCACCAATGGATTCCTCAGGTTTTCTTTGATATCTATCGCTCTAAACCCGGCTACAGCCTCTAAAAAGACAGTAAAGTTGGTCGGGATCTCAGAGGGTTAATCAAATTATGTATTTCAGATTTTTTTTTCACAACAAACCTCTGTCGTTTTATAAAACTCCTGCGTATACTAAAGTTTTCAAATGAAAATGAGTGAAAATTAATTCAATATCAAAGAGTGTTTAGACTGGGTTATGTGTGAGGCATTTCCTTTTGGGCTCCCAATTTAACCACAAAGTCATCCACATTAATATGGCAGGCTGGGACTTAGTCCAGCTATTAAATTTACATAATCTCCTGGTGAAATGTGGCTATTACTATAATCATACCACATCAGAGAGATTTCTTTTTTTTTTCTTATGAAAGGGGGTATGAAGACAAAAAAAAAGTCTTGGAAGCCTTTTTAAGATCTAGCCAGCTGGTATTTAAATCGGCAGTCTGTGTTTTAATATTTCTTAGATGGTAACAAAGACTTTGATTCTCGATTAGAGCGACGCGTGCTGAACACAATTAAATGTGACGGTACCGCGTCGTAACTCTAGTTCTATGATCACGGACGGAGTCTACCTTGAAATTCACGACGGAAGAAACACATCGGTGGCGCTGCTGCAAAGCCGCCGACAGCGAGGGGTCAGTTGCCATATCAACTCATAAATATCACGCCAAATGCAACCTCGGTCACTCGCAGTCATGAGCTGACCGGCCGTAAGTCACGCGTAACACCTCACCTGTTATGTTCTGGTTAAACAAAACGTGGACCCAAAAGCAGCACATGCTAGTCAGGTTTTAAAAGGTGTAGCAAGAAAGAATTTATTAATAATAATACATTTAAATGGTGGACAGGGCAGGGTTCTCCAAGTCTGTCGTGGATGGAATGAAGACTGAAAGTCTTAAAAGGGAGCGAGAGGACAGGGAAACAGAGGAAACACAGGGAAACTACTAAACTGCCCAGGTGATAACATGACATCACCAAAGTTTAGAAATAGAAACCAGCACAAAAACTACCAAAAATGACCAAACTACCATGTTGAATAGACACTTACAACATTTTTGGAATATAAAAACAGCAAAATTAACCTCAGTCCAGCGCTAGGCATGATGGGAAATGTGGGCCATCTCTACAATATTTTAGTATAAAGCCTCGTTTTGATCTGCTCCCATTTGACGCCTTTTTTTAACGTTAGCTTGGTGGTGAAATTCAGAGAATCCGTTACATTGAAATGCAAGGAGCATATTGGAAGTATACATCCAAGTTATCTTTATGAGAATTATATAAGAAGAAGAAGAAATATTGATATTTAATTAAAGAGAAAGTTGTCATAGCCAAGCGAAGTCTGTATTTTACTCAAATTTACTGACATTATCCCCCGGATTTGATGTAATTTTCTTATATTAAAAATATTATACTTATATTTGATATTATAAATAGTTTTATATTATGCAGACCTATTTCTGTTTGTATAATATTGACCTCTTGCTCCAGTGCCTGTGCAAATGGGCTGTGGAGCAAGATGGGCCTCCTGAATTTGCACCAAAAATGCTGTCAACACCTTCATTTAGGGACCTTCTTGACTGGGAAATTGGTAGAAAAAAATAGCGCAGAAAACAAAAAACCTTGCAAAAAAAAGAAAAAAAATCTGTGCTGATTCGCACAGGATAAATATCACGTGACCTCTGTGTTTTGATTTATAAAATATGATAATTTGCGGAGGAATTTTTACTTGACAAACTGCAGACATGGCAGATTCACACAGGATTAAGATCACAGAAGAAATACAGAAATTAGGTCTCCAGGTAATACTGTGCAAAAAGGGCTTAAAAGGGAAACTTCCCCACCTTTTACATGGATGTCCAATCAGTGCTGATGGTAAATGTAGTCCTAATAAATACCCCAGTTCGTGCTATCAAAGATATTCTATGCTTTATTGACTGAGAAAGCTTCTCCTGCTCTCCGGCTGTGCCTACATGTCCCAGGATGCATTGCGTGTGAGCAGCATGTTCACTATGTTTGATAAATAAACAAAATAAACTCACAAATTGTCAATGAAGGAAATATTCCAACAGAAAATACAACCGATATCTTAACTGAACTAGCTTAATTAGCTTGTTAACTCATCGTAAAACACACAACTTCATTCAAACTGGAAAAGAAGCAAAATCAAACTCACCGCAGCCATCTTGGTTAGTCTTTCCACTGGTCCGACAATTGGAAACTCAATCGTCCCAAAATCGTCCTGCTGAACAACAAATCTGCAGACTATCCCTTTAATACTGTAATATTAACTAGGATTCTGTTGTTGTTCCTGTTGCAGCTCTCCCACCTGCTCAATCAGGGGAAGTGACACCAGGTGTGCATCATTAGGTCCTCTCAGCAATTAGGAACTGCTCGGCTGAGGGGGAAACTGGGTGAAGATGTTCTGAAGTAAATGACTGTTAAAGTTCTCATGTGTGTGTATATTGTATTTGTGCACATATAAAACTGTGGTAACTGTGTAGTAACTAAGAAATCTTCAATAACTGTTTGTTATTTTTTGTATTGATTGATACCACATGTGTCTGGCTCCCCCTGTGGTTACCTGAGCAGATGGTACGTTCCATTTACAGCCGAGAAGATAAAGGAGCAGAGAGTTTGAGGTGATCTGTTTACCTGTTGTCTTATTGATTAAAGTACTTCAAGGATGGCATAAACTATGTATCTGTGTTGTATAGGCTCCTAACAGGAAAAATAAATGACAAGGTAGAAACACTTTGTCAAGCCTAAAGGTGTAGTGCTGCTTTATTTCCCCTCTAAAATAAAACTTAAAATTACTACTTTATAATATTATGACTTTATTCTCATAATACTACTTTATTTTTTCCTGTAAACTCATGACTTCAATCTCATAATATTACGACTTTTTTCTTGTAAACTTATGGCTTTATTCTCATAATATTACGACTTTTTTTCGTGTTAAATTATGACTTTATTCTCATAATATTATGACTTTTTTCTCATAAAATTCTGACTTTATTCTCATAATATTATGACTTTTTTCTCGTAAACTTATAATTTATTCTCATAATATTATGACTTTTTTTTTCGTAAACTCATGGCTTTATTCTCATAATATTACGACTATTTTTCTCGTAAAATTCTAAATTTATTCTCATAATATTACTTATTTTTTTCTTGTAAAATTCTGACTTTATTCACATAATATTACAACTTTATTCTCATAAACCTATGACTTTATTCTCCAAATCTCAGATTTATTTATTATTTCCTCCATGTGGCCCTAATACTCCGTCGTAGATACAGAAGCATTTGCCTAAAAGGATATAATGCAGAAAAAGGGAGAAAGAGAGAGAGAGAGAGAGAGAGGGAGGGGGTAAAGGCGCAGCGGTTGAATCATCAAGCTTGGTGGAATTTCAGCAGCTGCAGAGAAAGAGGGGAGCAACACATTGTTAAGGAGATTAGAGGAATAGTCAGAGGAGTGAATCCCTTTTACTTTAATCCCATATGGGTTTAAATGGAGAGGAGACACTGTTTGAACATTTGTGCAACCGGGGCAACAGTCAGGAAAAAAAGTAGCCACTGTCTAAATCTGCTAAAACAGGGCTATTTTTAAGACGTCTTTTATCCTGAAAGCAGGAGCAAACAAAACTGCATGTTTTATTATATATTTTTCATAAATGTATTGTCCCCTAATTCCAATCAGTGAATCAACTTCGAACATAATCACAACTAATGGTACTATGTGAATGCGGAGACACAAATTCAGCAAGTATTGTGATTATTACAATCACGCCTCGCATCTTCTAAAGTGGAAGAACTATAATTGTGCAGTAATGGTGCTGCAGTTAGCCACAATGTTAAAGGCAAAGCACATTTTCAGCCGAACATTTGGCAATGAAATGTGACCTTGGCTATGAAAAAACACAAAAGGCTGCTTTCACAAAGTGCATTCATTAGAGAAACAAATTAAAGGGTTCACTCCAGAGGGAGATTTCTGTGCAAAAACGGGAACCGCTGAGTCCGGAGACTGTAAAGCAGGTGCACTCCTTAACGTACTGACAACTGATGATTTGGCTTTAAAAGCAAGCAAGCTGTTTCATTACAGAGTTGAAACCCAAAGTCATGCTGTCAAACTATGTGCCATTTAGCACGCCTTGAGCCAGAGAGAAGGGACTAATCAGTGAAATGATCCTGCTAGTGTTGAAATGTGCAGACAAACCTGAACACTGTGTACCCACATAGTTGTTTTAAAATGATTCAAAACAGTCTGAGGAACCAGAGTATTCATTTTTAGTCAAATTGTTGTACATATATTTGCTTTTATATCTGAAATCTTGGAGTTTTTTTGTGTTTTTTTTGCTTTTTTTTTTGCTTTTTTTTGCACTTTTTGCTTTTTTTTTAAGACCAAAGATTGGTCAGTGGCCCTTTGCTTCAAACTATTATGCTTGTCAGTTTTGGATAGTTTCTGCTTGGTACATGCATTGTGTATTTTCAAAATAAACTTCAGATTTCACAGGAATTGTAGAGCTTTCACTCATTACATACATACATACATACAGTGGTTTTTCAAAATAAACTTACTTGTTCACAGGAAACAGACAGTTTCCACTCATTACAAGCATATAGTGTCTTTTCAAAATAAACTTCAGTGTTCACAGGAATCGTAGAGTTTCCACTCGTTACATACGTACAGTGGCTTTTCAAAATAAACCTACGTGTTCACAGGAAACAGACAGTTTCCACTCATTACAAGCATATAGTGTCTTTTCAAAATAAACTTCAGTGTTCACAGGAATTGTAAAGCTTCCACTCATTACATACATACAGTAACTTTTCAAAATAAACCTACGTGTTCACAGGAAACATACAGTTTCCATTCATTACAAGCATATAGTGGCTTTTCAAAATAAACTTCCAACGTAGTTTAGTTTTTAGGTTTACTTACGCAACAAAACTACATGGTTAAGCTTAGGAGAAGATGGTTTGGGTTAAAATAAGTACATTTGTTGGGTAAAATAAGTACACTTTATAAAGTACGTAAGTTATGTAATAAAAGTAAGGTAAAAGAAGTAATGATTGAAACATCAACAAATTACTTTACTTTAAATGTGTAGAAGAAAGTGAGTTCAATTTGAAGAAGAAATAAGATGTAAGGTAGGTCAAAAAGCCCTCATGCTATTTTAGTGTGTCTATATCAAATAAATTATTCAGCGCTCCATCCCTCAGCCATTGTCTTTATCTTGATCGTAATGCTGACTAGACAATCCTTCCCCCCTGAACATAAAGACAGTCTTTATCCAGGTTTTGTCGCGCTCCTCTGTGGACATACAGTAAATTGGCTTAAGCCGATCTGGTCAAATGACTCTGTGACCTGAAACGCTCTTGGAAAGAAGCTTAGAGGGTATTTGGGAGCTTGGTTGACCCCCTTCAACAAATATTTGCAGTTTTAAAGCTGCAATTGGCCACTTTACACACTCCAGATGGTATTGAGCGGTAGCTGTCTGAAAGCTGCTGTAAATGTATTACCTCAAAATCATAAAGCCACAATGTCGATAACTGTACACAGCACTTTTGTGTTTACCAACCTGCCAATATGGAGGCTCAATGGGATACCAAAGGTTTAATGTAAGTGGGAGCATTATTTTTTAAGTTCAATTTCGAATATAAAACATTTTCCTTTAACATCATTATTTGCCCTCTATTCCCTTTTTAAATTCTCCTTATCGACCATTACGTTGCATTGTTTTCAGATGTCACAATGAATGGCTGTGGAGGCGGGTGCATGTTCACTTGTAAAAATAGAGCGAAGCACAGATTAAGTTACTGTTGTTTAACAGACATATAAAGGAAGCTAAAATGAAGTATATATATATATATATATATATATATATATATACACATTTATTGAGACGCCAAGCATTGGCATTTTATTAAGGACAGATATTAGCACAGGTAATGCCCCTTAAACATTATATAAGGACAGATATTAGCATATAGGTAATGCCCCTTAAACACTATATAAGGACAGATATTATCATAATTCCCCTTAAACACTATATAAGGACAGATATTAGCATAGGTAATGTCCCTTAAACACGATATAAGGACAGATATTAGCATATAGGTTATGCCCCTTAAACACTATATAAGGACAGATATTAGTGTATAATGCCCCTTAAACATTATATAAGGACAGATATTATCATAATGCCCCTTAAACACTACATAAGGAAAGATATTAGCATAGGTAATGCCCCTTAAGCACTATATAAGGACAGATATTAGCATTGGTAATGTCCCTTAAACACTATATAAGGACAGATATTAGCATTGGTAACACCCCTTAAACACTATATACGGAAAGATATTATCATAATGCTCCTTAAACAATATATAAGGACAGATATTAGCATTGGTAATGCCCCTTAAACACTATATAAGGGCAAGTAATAGCATAGGTAATGTCCCTTGAACATAATATAAGGACAGATATTATAGGTACTAACAAAATAAGAACAAATTGTGGATATGAACAAATATTTTGTCAGAGATTTGTCCTTATCTCGCTTCCTGCATGAGGCCCATTGTGTTTTCTGGCTGTATACGAGCCATCCTTTGACCCAGAACCAACATTGACCAGTTACCACCACGGAGATTGGCAGAAACCAAACACACCAACCTGGTCTGTACCTTAATACACCCAAAGCCGGATTAAAACGCTGGCTCAGGTGAAATGACCAGGCTGTCCTGGCCACTAAATCAAATGCAATCGTGAGCGGTGCAAATCTCCGCAGACAGAGTTCATATTGGAGAAGGGATGGCGAAGGCGAGGGCGAGGGCGAGGGCAAGTGGGGACAGAAATGTTGAGGGAAAACTGGCAGATATTTTACCCTGAAAAAATAAATTCAGGGCCAATGTTAAAATATTCGGGGCATGTTGTAGCTTTAAAGAGAATATGACATTGAGAGGATGCTGGCTGAATTCTACTGAGTTAGTATGTTGGACTCCGGTGGCTGACAACACAAGACATTAAGGCAACACATTCACTGCAGGTGTTGAATGTGTGTGTGTACTGATATGGCATCTCCACTTTTTTTACTGCTTGCTTGCTGAACTACTGCTGCATCTTGGCTGCATTCCCCCGGAGCAGAATCAAAATATTGCTCAGCTGTTAGAAGTTACAAAGGGAGGGAAGACCTATTGCAAGTTTGTTCAGACAGTTTGTTACTATTTATCTGCAGCGTTAATGCATGGTGGATGCAGGGGGCCGCTGACCACCCTGGAGAATCCATTTTCAGTTGTCAGATCAGATTTTAAGCAGAGAGTTGGTTGCTTTAGGAGAAAATACAACCAGCATGTTGCAGTTATGCTCCCTTAGCTGGATGTATAGGAGCCATTAATGGCTATTCTTACACATTAGAACACAAATGAAGAAACAGATGAAAAGTGAGTCTTGTGTACAACAGCGTATTAGGGCCATTGTAGTTAAGGGGGGTAATATTCCAAGATTAAAGTAGTAAATTTACGAAAAAAAAAGTCTGATATTCTCTAAGATTAAAGAGGCAAATTTATCAGAAGAAAAACTAAAACCTGCAAGATTATAATATCATTAATTTCCGAGAAATAAACTCTCATATTCTCTCAAATTAAAGCGGCAAATTTACCAGAAGAAAAACTAAAACCTGCAAGATTATAATGTCATTAATTTCCGAGAAATAAACTCTGATATTCTCTCAAATTAAAGTGGTAAATTTACCAGAAGAAAAACTAAAATTTGCGAGATTATAATGTCATAAATTTGAGAGAAAATAACTCTGATATTCTTTAATATTTAAGTTGCAAATTCACCAGAAAAAAAACATAAAATTTGCGAGATTACAATGTAAAATCTACAAAAAAAAATCTCTGATATCCTCTAAAAATTAAATTGGCAAATTTACCAAAAGAAAAAAGAAAAATTTGCAAGAATATAATGTCATAAATTTAAGAAAAAAAAACTGATATTCTCTAAGATTAAAGTGGCAAATTTATCAGAAAAAAATAAAATTTGCGAGATTATAATGTCATATATTTACGAGAAAAAAATTGTGATATTATCGAAGATTAAAAGTGGCAAATTTACAAAAAAAAAAAAATTGTGAGATTATAATGTCATAAATCTACTAGAAAAAAAACTCTAATATTCTCTAAGATTTTAGTGGCAAATCTACCAGAAACTGCCTGTTGGAGGTCTGTTTTTAAAGGCTTAAAGAAACAGATGCTAAAATGGAGCGTAGAAACCCTGAATACAAGTATGAACCTAAAAATGAGCATGATATGTCCCCTTTAATTATGAAATCTGCTCTTTTATATGACGACTCATTTCCCCATTATGCTGGCATCTATTGAACTTCTTTACCTTCTACATTTTCACACAGTGGCAAACTCACAGCATACCAATTACTGTACAAAAGCAGTGCAATGTGTCCTCCTGCACTGCAACAATGTATTCATGAGTCACCCTGAGGCTCTCAAATAAATGATAGTTCGCCTCATGATTCACTTGTTTTTACAAAGCAAAAAGAAACCTCACAATTTCGCGACGTCTTTTTTCAAAATCCATCCGAGTGAAAAACCGACTCCGTCACACCTTTTTTTGTCGCCGCTGTGAATCATTTAGTATCTAAAGATGTGGTCTTTGCTTTATCGCGTCCCATTATCTCAGTCCTCGCGGTGACCTTCAGACAAGCCGAGTGCGAAACATTTGGACTCTCTGCATAATTATGCCGATCCAGCCTGTGCGTGATTGAAAATGCATTTGGCTGATATATGCTCTTTAGGCACGACATAAACAGCCAGCAGCATAAACAGGGAGAAAAAAAAGTGCCAGACGCACAGATTGCAAAGGTCCCTTTGATTAAGGTGGCAGATTAGCCTCAATAAACAATCATTAAAAATAATACCCACTGGCTTTTAAACGCCTCGAAGAAAAAAGCCTGTGCAGAAAACACAAGCCGCCAGGGCACCAGCCTTGTTTTGATATGTTGCCGCTTTGTTATCTGTGCCTGTGCCCACCTGCGAGATGAAGCATTTTGGACAGAAACAAAAAAGGTTGTGAAACACTTAGAGTGCAATTTGTGTGTGTGTGTGTGTGTGTGTGTGTGCGTGTTTGCAGCTGGGTGTGACTTGGCAGATTTCAGCCTGTGACCCCCCCTCTGGATCTGAAACAATTCACACTTCTCAGCACCTGGGTGAGAGTGCAGCAAAGGAACGGAGCAAGAAAATAATCAGCTTTAGTGGTGCGGCGTAGCTCGACACATCCTAACAATTGTTCATTGTGTGATTAAAAGCACCATATTTGGCAGATGTGTTGATAGTAGGGCTGTGTAAGTAAATGCAATTATAACGCCTTAACGCAAATTTGTTTAACGCCACTAATTGCTTTGATGCATTAATGCAACTTGTGATTTGTATATTGTAGCAGGTACAGTTAGAAAGCTAGAGTGAATCATATGAAACTATAAAACCTAAGGAATCCATTGGTACCAACCATGTCATACTAGCTTTGCCATTTCCAAAGGGGTCCCTTGACCTCTGACCTCCAGATATGTGAATGTAAATGGGTTCTTTGGGTACCCACGAGTCTCCCCTTTACAGACATGCCCACTTTATGATAATCACATGCAGTTTGGGGCAAGTCATAGTCAAGTCAGCACACTGACACACTGACAGCTGTTGTTGCCTGTTGGGCTGCAGTTTGCCATGTTATGATTTGAGCATATTTTTTATGCTAAATGCAGTACCTGTGAGGGTTTCTGGACAATATTTGTCATTGTTTTGTGTTGTTAATTGATTTCCAGTAATAAATATATTCATATATTTGCATAAAGCAGCATATTTGTCCACTCCCATGTTGATAAGAGTATTAAATACTTGATAAATCTCCTTTTAAGGTACATTTTGAACAGATACAAATTAAATATTTTAATCAATTGACAACCCTAGTTGATAGATATATTGGGAACCAAACTGGATATTTGGCGCACCCTTGTGGCCGGGGCAGCCGTCTTTCAAAATAGCCACCAGCGGTTGGTCAAACATTCCTCTCCCATTGGACCTACATGCAACAATCTAGATCCTAGTAACCCTGAGAACAAAATGAAATGCTCTCCAACAATTCTATTGACTTTTATAAAGTAATTGGTCATTTCATCATATTATAATTTGATTACATTGAACCGTAAATCAGTAAAAACAGTTCTTGTTGCATTATTTTGTCAAATGGATGAACGTTTTTTGCCTCAGGAACGCCTGGAGGGAATTTCTTCAAATTTGTCTCTTTGGACTCAACGATGAACTGATTAGAATTTGGTGGTCAAAGGTCACCTGAGGTTCCCCTCTGGTGTCACCAGGCCTTGCACGCCATTTGGAACCTTAACCCAAGTGCGGCAGCCTCACCCTGGTCGCGGGGGGTTCAATTATTATTACCTTTTATTATAATAAAACAGATGTTTCACTTTAATTGGTGCTGAAAACATGGAAACAGCAGCTTGCTGGTGGCCAAAGTGTTCTTTGCCAGTAACCACCTATGCAGTTTGGAAAATGGTTGCCATGGTCATCAGTATGCCAATCTGCAATGACCCAATATCTAGATTTATTCTAAATATATTAAGCTATGTATGTACCAAACTTGGCATTTTTAATCACAGGATGAATCTATGCTGCCCCACTACTTAGAATAATGCCTGTTTTATTAAACAGATGAGATGTGATCTAGTTTGCACTGCAGTACGTTGGTTTTATAAGATTCAAATCCCATTTATGCAGCGTTATATTTTAATTATTAGTGCGAGCACTTGCAGCATTTTCGGTGAGAATAGCCTCTGTTATAATCCAGCAAATAAATCTAACTGAAACAAATTGTTTGAATAAAATCCATTCGGTGCTTGGGCAAGGCATATTTCCACAGAAAAACACACAGCAACGGAGAGCTTTAATTGAATTTGCAAAGACTTTTAATTGTGTTTACATTATCAGGTTGACAGTTATTAAAATAGGTAATGAAAAAGGTACTTCTACGTGTGTGTATGTGATGAGCGAGGAGGGAGGGAGTGTTGGATCGCTTCACGATCTCGCACCGGGAAGCTGCAGCGTCCACCTACAGCTTTTGGCCGCCGACCAGCTCCAATGGAGAAGCTGAGGAGGTGTGTGTTAGTGTGTGTGAGCTTGTGAGGGGGTCTTGTTTACCCAGCATGCATTCAAACTGCTAAAGCTCCAGCTTGTCCATCCAGACTGGAGCAGGACCACTGCCTTATGTAAATAATTCAATGGAGAATTTAGTCGAAGTTAATTATTCAATTAATTAACTATTTACGATGGCGGTATACAGACTTAATTATTAATAATTATTAATCTCTCAGACACTTTTTTAAGAAATTTATTTATTGTTATATAGATAGACAAAGAAAGATAGATACAAAGTATGACGCCATTTAAGGGCCATTGTAGGTAAAAAAAAGAATTGTAATTCGAAAATTGAAAATTTCTGAGATTAAAGTCGTAAATTTACAAGAAAAATGTTATATTATTGAAATTAAGGTCAGAAATTTACATGAAAAACGCTCGAGAAAAATATTGGATTGATCCTGTTGAAATCGATGTAAAATAAAAAAAGTAACATTTCATTCAGTTTTACGTTTAACGTGCTTTTAAGTTTCGCTTTCACTTTTACAACATAGTAGGTGTAGTAGGCCACTACCGACCCACATCTATGAGGCTTATAACGGCCGATAACGCCTATTTAATGGTCCAATAACAGTCGACTTGGGTGCAGATACTCAGATGGGGAGTGATTTATTCTAATGAGCCTGCATGTGACATAGGAAGGGGAGCCAAATCTGATTGGCTTGTTGAATCACATGTTTTCTGATTTAGGCCGCCCAAAAAAACTGACTGGGTTGTCTTAGTTCACAGTTTATGGGTTGGTGGGCACTCCAGATACTCAAATGTATGAGCACAAGCACTGCAAAGTTTTTCATCCTGTGTCCCCTTTAACTTGAGAGCTATGGGTGTGTGGCCTATAATGTTGACAAAACCAGTGACACCTTATTACCCTCTTAACACATTCAAATAACCCTTCCCCTGAGCAATCCCCATAAATCCGCCACCTTTAGTACGCAGGTATAAATCAAGCAGATACTTCTAAGAAATGTGATGAAAAGTTTGTCGAGTGGAAGCTCCTTGGCCGTCCTTGGTCAAGTCAGCCTGTGATGAATCATGCATCGGATCAAAGCGGAGCCGCCGCCACCGCCACCGTCCTCATGGGGGCACGGCGCTGTCTGCCGTCATCCTCGTTCCACCTGCCGCCCCCTGCGCCGGCGGCCACAGGTTGCCGTCCCTCGAAGGGTGTCACCGCCGCCAGCAAGACCAAACCCTACAGAAGTGGGTTTTATTTAGTCCTCTCCGACGACAAGTCTCTTCCTCACTCCACTGCCTCCGCAGCTGGTACTTGTTGGCGCCCATCTGTTAAGGGTATTGTTTATGTGGTCGGTGATCCAGAACTCATTACCATCCCACCCTCCCCTATACACTATTGTTCTTCCTGCTAATATGGAGGCTCTGATGCAATCTGTCTTGAGGGTGCTGTATGAGCTGAAAAGGATAAGATAAGATGATGTTCCCTCCTCTAAGAAGTCTCAACATCTGGAACAGTTAGAAGAGAAGTTGGATTTTTTCTTTTCAAAGTTCTACAAGTCCTTGAAAAAAGGCACCACGGCATTTAAAAAACGCACTTGTTGAATAATTGCGGGTGAAAAGTGAGAGTTTCAGCTCTCTCCTCCATTCAGACAAAGTGAATATAAGCATGCTGTCTGCTGACGTCATGTTGCCTAATGTGTGGGTTGCTGAAGTTCAAAATTACCTCGCTGGCATTTGGAGCCTCTTTGTTCACAGCTTTATGTACTTTCGGTTCCATCTAGCAGAGCAGCTATATGAATTTGTCAGCATGCAGTCATGTAATAGGTGCTTACGGTGGTTGCATGCGTAGATTTACCTCACTGTCCAGTTAGTAGCTGCCAGCTTCTCACCACTTTGAGATGACAGAGATTCTGCTAGACACACACACACCATTGTAATATATGAGAACGTCTACAGGCCATGTTTAACCACCCGTTGACAAATTCTATGCTGCTCTTTGATTTGGAGGAGTATTCCTCAGCAGCTCCCACTGTACAGTATCTCTCCCTTCATATTTATTCATGTGAAAATTGCTCAGGCTTTCAGCTCTGTCTGCGCCCAAGGAAAGGTAGAGAGCATGCATGTTCGCAGCTCCACATGACTGGACTGGACCGCAAAAAAAAAATGGCTGAGATTAAATTTAAGGCTGAATCAGTTGTAAATTATCTGTACGGTCACTTTATGATACTAATTGATTCTGGTCCCAGTTTCACTGCAACTGCAAATCTTTCCCTGTTTCTCCGGAGAGAGAAAAAAAGAAGGACTAAATTCTGATAGTGCCTTGTACTCCACGCCTACAAAGTAAAAGTTTTATCTTACTTTTGTCCCTTAACTTACGAATTTCACTAACGCCACGTACGTAACAAGTGTACTTATTTTACGTAACAACCAAAGATACTTATTTTAAACCAAACCACGAAACCTTAAACCTAAGTAAACCTACATTGGAAGTTTATTTTGAAAATACACTGTATGCATGTAACGAGCGGAATCTGTATAACCCTTTGAACGTGGAAATTTATTTTGAAAAGACACTATGCATGTAATGAGCAGAAACTGTAAGTTTCTTGTGAACACAGACATTTATTTTGAAAAGAACATTGCATGCATGTAAGGAGCGGAAACTGTATATTTCCTTTGAAAGCGGAGGTTTATTTTGAAAAGACACTAATCACATAATGAGCGAAAACTGTAAGTTTCCTGGCAACACAGACATTTATTTTGAAAAAACATTGTATGCATGTAAGAAGCGCAAACTGTATGTTTACTTTGAACGCGGAAGTTTATTTTGAAAAGACACTGTATGCATGTAACAAGACACCGTCCCTGACACGTCCAAAACTGTGTTGTGTCCAAAAATGTTGATGATCTCTGATAGAAAATGATTTAATATTCTTGTTGATACATTATTCAGTTATGACTCAAGGATGAAAATATGGCAAATCCGATGGATAAACATGACATTGTATAGTACGGCATTGTACCTTAATATCCTGACATGACTGCTTCATTCATGCCATTACCTCGGCTATATCTCAAGAGACTATTCTAGTAATATAAAGGGTAGAGTAAAGGCTTCGAGTGAGTAAGCAGGGATTCAATGCACGCCCACAATGGCTTCAATATGTGTTTGTTGACACTCAACCCAACTGCATACGGATGGAGGTGCTCTAGTTTGCTTAATTAGTGCTGATGACAGTAATCAACCTCAACTGATGGGCTTATCGGAAAGCGAACTGCGGCACATTGATTAGCCATCTACGCTGCATTTGATACAGCATACCAGTCCATTCATTGGCAGCCTGCCATTCTTACTAGGGCTGTTTATGTTGTCCTAGTAGAGCACAGTAAGCTTTCTTTTAATGGACTCAGCTCTTTTTTTTTTTTTTCCTCCCCAAAGAAACTTCACCGACTGTTCAGAAATCAACCAATTATTAGCACATCAGTTTGGTGTCTGCAGCCCCAGGTCCCCAGTGTATATATATATATATATACTGTTGAGACCACTCCACAAACCGCTCTCAGAGCAAATTGCCTCAGTAAATACCCTGTGTATATCTTAACAGGTAATATTTAAAATTCTGCGACAGCAAGTCACCCAAGCCTTGATAGATGTGTCTGCCTGCTAGGTCGATGAATAATGCAAATGAAACTAATTCTTCCCGACCTGGTGCCAAGCCTAATACACATTTATATGCTTCGCTAGTGAAAGATGTGCGAGATTCCTATTATGGGAAGGAAGCAATCTGTATTTTAATAATGGGCCTGATAGACCTTGGCCTTCCTTTCTTTGAGAGTTCAGATGCACCTTATGGGACTTCTTGTATAATTTAACGGATACAATTGCTTCCCATGAAGACTGGGAACGTCTGTATACTGTAGACCTTTTGTATATTTGTGTTTTCCTATCCTATCTAACCTTTTACTGGGACTTTTTCTTGGTTCAAAAATGTAGCGTTATACTGTATATAATCTTTATGGCAATTGGATAGAGATGGCAAAGAAGTTATCAGCCTCCCGAAGATGAGAACTTTTATACAACTCTTAATAAATTAAGCCAATTTGCGAGCAGAAATGAATTGTTTTGCTACATGCCGTCGCCCTTACAAATAGATTTACATCCTTACTCTCCAAGGAACAGATCTTTTTACAGCTCGCGCTCCTGTATATGACAAATTGGAAGTCGTATTCAACCAAAATTCGCCGCAGATGTTTCCGACTCCTCTTAGATTAAAAAGAGCCCAACCATAAATATCTATTAGATTCATACATTTCCGAGAGACGTGTGGAAATAAATCTTCATCGGGCAGGGATGTCCCACCTTCACAGAGGAAGGGGCATATAATGAAAGTCATGTTAACTTGAGATTGGCACAGAGCGGCTGCCTAATATGCAGAACGCTTGCTCCTAATCCCCCCCCCCACAGTGCTCAATCTGAAACCCGCCAATTTACCTTATCAATTAAAGATTATGCTTTCAAGTGAATTCAGGTGGTTTCTGTGAGTAGGTGAATTTTGGAGTGTATGATCTGGCAACTTCTATTCCCCCTCAATTGTGTTAAGAATAAAAGAAAGAACTTGTTTTTTCGATATTAGACGTTTGCAAAATTTGATAAACAAAAGGCTTCAAAGCACTTTTTGCAGGCAAACTGAGCCATTTCTCCCCTGACTAAAGCCCGTTCAATTATAGGTTGGACTGTAGAATGTATGAATGTTATGAACGACTTAGACCTTTGACCTTATGTAAACTCCATTGCACATAAATGATAAGTTCCACGGTCCAAGAGTGATGCCACAACCTGTAAGTGAGGTTGTACTGCCACATCACCAAGCATGACTTTGTTCTAGCCTGCAGGCCTTAATAGCCCTGAAGAAGAAACAGATTGAGTTTTGGTGTTACCAATCCGAGAAAATTGGTCATTTCACTCTGCCAAACTGAGGTTTAACCCAGAGTCAAACCAAAACCCAAACCCCGAGTCAGCAAACCGGCAAATTTGAATGCCAAAAATGGGATTGTGCCAGTCAAAATTGTTTAATTTGAGTTACACAAAATGGGTGTTCTACTCATTTTCGTTTAACTAAACCAATGAGATTATTTCTGCCTCTTAGAGCAAAACTTCCGCCAAGAAATATTTCCCAAATCCAAGCTTGTAACTTATTGGATAGAGGAGAGTCAGATTCGAGGAACAATTTTGATGACTTTAGACTCGACTTGACAAAATAAAAAACTTTTGACATCAATGATTCTTGTCTTCACTTTGACTTGAAAATACTTTATACCTTCCCCAAACCCAAAGATTAAATAGTATTTTATTTTAAAAAGTGCCACGAATCAATTCATTTCCCTTCATTTCACATTAACACTATCATATTTATTCCCAGCAATATAACACTTAATTCCCCAGATTCACTTTGTTTGAACCAATCCAACAACATCCAATCAAGTTGAAAAAAGAAGAACTAACGTGACGTTACTGAGCGGCAGTTGGAAAAATACATACCAAACATCATTTTGTTCGCATACAAAAAGTATCCGATGGTCAACAAAAAATTACAGAACACAAATGTGCAGTTCAAAATTGGTGAAGAGTGCATTATAACTAGTTTGGGACTCGAAACTCAAAATTTAGGCATTAGGACTTGCCTTTCTTGAGTGCAAAGACTTACTTGTGACTTGCATAACAATGAATTGGTCCCACCTCTGCTATTGGGTATACAAGTTAAAAATAGGTCTATTCGTTGGCCCAGTCCTGTTGACAAAGTACAAAACAGTATGCAAAAGTCAATCAATGTCAGCCTAAGCGCCACCTGTCAAGAATGGTTTCAGTGTAGCCATTCGCTAATAGTGTATGACCATCTCAATGAGTTTTCCAACTTAAGATTCAAATATCAGCACCTCGCCGCCTCCATCTGCTAATTCAAAAAGCCTGAAATCAATTTACAGTAGCGTGAATGGCTTTGCGTGGTCCCGATATCTCTCCCCCCACCCGTTCAGCCGGGCGCCTCTTGGAAGAGGGAAGCGTAATTCAACTACCACTCTATAAATTCTATTACATGGCGCTGGGTATGGCTGCGGAAAGTGCTGTGTCTAATGAAGAGCTCGTAGTACCTGACAGCCTGCTTCGACTTTCTGCTGCAGCACACCAGAGTGGTCGTCTGGGGAGGAAAAAAAGCCAGAGACAGGGATGCGTGTTGGAGTGTCGAAGACGGGTATAGACAAAGTGTTGTTATGTGTTTGGACTCTGTGTACATGTACTGTAGCTTTCAGTGTCCTGGTCATGTCAACGTTCATCTGCTGGTCTCTGGACTAGTACAGCTGCTTCTATGTACTGTCTCAAAGATCAGTGCACTTGCTTCTTTTATTCAACACGTGCATTTCTTCTGTAAGCCTTTGAATGTTGCATTGTATTTATGTTTAATTTATGCATCTACACGATAAGTGCTCGGAGAGGACAGATGACCATATGTTAACAAGAATCTGCAACCATGCTGGCGGCTCTGTGAGGCTTGCATGCAGATGTTGGCTAAATGCTAATGCAAGCATGCAAAAATGCTCATGACAATGCTGATATGCCAATGTTTAGCTCGTATATTTACCAGGTTTACCATGCTGAAATGTGCGAATTAGCACTAAACAACATACAGCTGGGGTTGTAAATCAGACTATTGGACACAATTTTCATGGCAATAGAGGAAAAGTCTTTAATGTTTTGTTTTAATCCAACTTAATCCAACATATGTATCATATTTTTGATGAAAGAAATAAAGAAAAGAATATTATAAAAGAAGAAAACCCCATGTACCACTGGTTTAAAAATGGGGGTTTGTTGTTTGCCCTGATCACTAAAGCATTTAAAAAAAGCTTGAAAACAACTAGAGCCTGCAGGGCATACTACTATCCCCAAAAGATGATATTAAATGTTTCATTTAAAGTGTAATTTTGTGATATGTAACCCTTTTATGAATCCAGTAAACCAGACAATCCAATGGATGAACAGTGAAAGAGCATAACGCATGTAAACTGAAGGGCCATCCTGCCACCAACAATCCAAAAACACACTGGAAGCAACCAACCTTTGTTCAATAATGTGTATTTTCAAAATACAAAATAATATTAATTAGTGATATCTAGGTCAATATTACTCACAAAACCACATACCTACACTCCTACCATTGTGATCAATTTCCCCACAGTAGTTGGGGATGTCAGGGGAAACAACTAACACCGCCTTTCCATCAACAACTCCAATTGAGATGCCCTCGGGCAAAGCTCTCAATCCTCAATTACTCCACTGGAGCTGCTCAGTGACCAGCGGTTGCAGCAGACGCTGGTCCTATCAGGCAGCTTTCAGGTGTGAGTGTGTAACTGAAACTCAACAACAGTGTATTGCCAACAGAACAATCTCTATTTGTTCCTGGATACAGCATACAGGTTAAAAAAAGTTGTATTTTCCTTTCTCTATTTTCATGATTTAAGCTTATAAAACAGGCCAATCAGTGATGTCTTTTAAATCAGTTGTCAAGGGCAAAATAATTGTTGTGATGTCACTAATAGGGGCGTGGTCAGTATTAAACAACCGGAGCCCTTTTTTTCCCATACATATGTATTGGCTTGACTTAGTTTGAAGGTGTGTGTAAACATGGCTGACTAGTGGTCAAAGGAGCAGCTGTAAAGCGGTGAATAAACTCATTTAATTTCCTATATTTTCACAATAAAAGTCTTGTTATTTTTGCTTCCTGTACTCTTCCTCCCTGTAGTATTAGTAGACTTGTTTTTATTGAATAGCCATTAACAAAGCACAGCTAATTCAGTTATGAACACATTTCATTTCCTATATTTTTCACAATAAAAGTCCCGTTATTTTCTTATTTAAAAACTTTTATTATGAAGCAGCAAAATCAGGAAATGTTGGGTTTTCATCAGCAGCAACTGAACACCATTCCCATCCAGATGAAATGTAAAATAAAGCAGATATCTGAAAGTGTAAACAATGACGCAGGAGAGAAACTAACCTTTAGAGATTAAGTTAGAAGTTAAAAAGTACTGAGAGCCCAAAAAAAGTGCCAATGAAAAAGCCCCACTGGAAACACAAAAGGAGCAGAGCAGCAGTTTTTCTTCTCGATGTGATTCAGCGCCGTTTTCCCCTTCTTTGAAAATCAGATTACACTGCTACTGCAAGTGCATGAATTGCTGGGATCAACCCCAGCTTGCTGGGCCGCTAAATGGGCCCCGAGTAAGTGATTTTAAAGAGTAGGTTTAAAGTGCACGGATGCATTCTGAAGCTCGGAGTTCAAAAGTTGACACATTGAAGTGCAAATAGAGTGTCGTCTTTTCCCCATGATCTACTTTCTGTCATGCTGCCGTCTCATGCCTACTTCAGGTGTCAATCCAAGTAAAAAGTGAAAAACCCTGACATTTGAGGAGATGAATGTTATTTGATGCTAAAGCAAATAAAAAAGTGGTTATTGAGGAAAGGGGGATCTGAAATGATAAGAAGTGACAGAGAGAGCGTAAACAACATAACAAGACTTCAAGAAATCAATGCGGTTTTATTGTCCGGATGTTTTCTGTGACGGCTGATATGAAAACGGACGTTTGAGTCCAACACGTGACCGCCTACGGCATCCTCACTGCTGCTCAGGCCTCTAGTGACCGAGAGTGCATGTAAATGTTACACGCTCCCTTGTCCACGAAGGAATGACGCACCGGGCCTTCTGCCAAAGCTCTGTGGCAGTAAACAAACACACATAACGCACGCACATACATTCAGGCATCAGCTTTTTTAATATATTTTGTTTAACGCCCATATTGGTGTATAAATCAAAAGGAACGGCGGTTATCTTCACCTCTAGAAACGTGTTTTTAGACTCAGAGGACATGGAGTTTTCATCCACTGAAAGGCAAAAAAGAGACAAAACCTGTCCTGACTTTCACTAAATCAATAATTAAACTAATTCTGCTCTTCTCACAGCAAACAGAAAGCATGCAAACACGCACAAACAACCAACAATCTGCCTCTAAAATGCATTATTTCTGCTTTGCTAAATGCCAAGTGTCCAGAAGATCCCTTCTACGTGCGTGCATGCACACACAAAGGAATGCACATGCAAAAAGACAAATAAATGCAGATGTACACATACAGGCTGAGTCAGCTTTTACGCGCCCCACCCCAGAGGATGAGGTCACAACGGGGTCACGTCATTAACCTGCCCATGTGTGTTTCCGGATCAGCCGCTTTCAAAGTCTCTACGGGAAGATCAATTACAAGCAGGCGTCAATGGTGATTTGTGTGTTAGGGAGTGTGCGTGGTAGCAAAGGGGTCGCTCCCTTTGAAAAACAAAACAGCCGAGCATCACCTCGGTTTGTGTGTGACACACATTTGTTGACAAAGTTGCAGAACTAGCTTGTGAATTATGTATTGAATTAATTAATTACAACAAAACAGATTAATTAAAAGTAGGACTGTCAATCGATTCAAATAGTTAATTGTGATTAATCACAAATTATCCGTTCAAAATGCACCTTAAAGGGAGATTTGTCAAATATTTAATTCAACATGGTAGTGGGCAAATGTGCTTGCTTGATGCAAATGTATGAATATATCTATTATTATTGAATTAACAGCACAAAACAATGATGAATTTGTATTATTATCGCGTTAACTTTGACAGCCTTAATTAAAAGTTTAAAGTAACGTGTCGTTTTTGACTCAAATTTTACACTTTTTAAACGAGACCGAACATTCAAAACTTTCTTTTCATCAAATAAAAAAATGTTATGAATTGTGCATGTTGTTTTTTCCTCATTCCAGCTCTTTGTTCAGTGCAACAAAACACTCACAAAATATTATCTGATAAAATATTCATCAAGCGATCCGGTCGTTTCTCAACAATTGAGTCCTCAAAGCTGTGTGTGCACTCAAATATTTCAACTTCTTTCCAGTGGATATCTTGTTTCAGTAATGTCTGTATCTGGAAAAAGCAGAGGTATTAAAGGGATAGTCCTCCATCGATTTAGTATTGCACTTCCATAAAGTTAGGGCACTCACAGGAGACAGATTTAAAAAGAGAACGGACAAAATCGATGCGGCAGAGGCAGAGATATCCTGATTTTTAGTCCTGGGTCAGAAACGCTGGATCCTACGTTTCCCATGATGCAAATGAATCTCATCTTTCATTAGACCCTTTCTCCTTGGACAAGAAAGCATTACACAGCTTACAAGTGCGCCAGTCAGGAACATTTTAACTTTTAGATACAGTTTTTTAATACTTGAAACAAGCTGATTTGATATGGAATCAATTTTAAATACAGATATTTGCTGTTATTTATCCACAGATTGTATTTCAGTAGCCTATGAAATAGATTTCAGAACTTCCTTTCTTTGTGAAAGATGTGTGTTTGCGTCCCCCACTGATAAAAACCGCCGTGCTGCTGGTGCGGTACTGAAATACTTCACTACTACCACTTTAGTTTAGATTGGTAAGGAGGGGGCATCTCCTCGGCGACTGTAAATTACCGCTCCCCTCGCGGTTTGACAGCTATGAACTGTGAGCAGGATGAAATGAAACATCAATACTCTGTTTGGAGAAGTTTCATTAGATGATATGCGCGCGACCATTTCGAAAATTAACACCGACTCTCGAGGAAGTGATTCCTTTGGTAAGTCGATAATAAATATGATTGCAAACAAGGGTACATTGCTCGGGGTGTAATCAATCCTGCTTCGTAAATATTAAGCGTTTCACAGTTACCATTCGATGCTCTTGTGTAAGCAGTGCAGAAACTGTGAGGCAAGGCGAGGCAGGCGGTGTGGCAACAAGCTCGTTTGAGTGGAACCGACAGATTTTCTGGTCATGTTATGACCGGAGGTGGTGCCCCAGCAGGGAGTGGTGGAGGGGGGGGGGGGGGGGGGGCCCCATCGCTGGTGCGCGGTTGTGAAAGGAGTTGGATTAGGTGGAAAACATTACCAGTACATGTTGGAAGGTGCAGGATTTGATCAAAGCAGATGAGATCGACTGCTCTCGTGCCAAAAAAGCCATTAGGCACAGAAGAGTTGTGTAAAAGAGTTTGCAATCCTTCTGGTGGAGTGTAACACTAACTTACCCACATAGGAATACCTCAGATATGAGGGTTTGATAGGCAGTTACAGCTGATCTCGCCGTCCAAATACTTGCTTCCTCCAAATTTTCCGATTCACTCTCTACGGGTTTCCCCGCGGGGTCACAGTTCTCCCGTATTTCTCCTGATTTATGACATTGTCACGCCTTTTTTTCCTTTCGTTATCTCAGCCTGTTTCTGGCCCTGTACAGCGTGTATAATCCCTACTGTTTCCACCCGTTTCCTGGCAGAAGAGAGTTGCTCGGTTCGGCACGACTCAGTTTGAGTCGCACTTGCCACATCGCAGCACGCAGCGCACCGAAGTTTGGCTTTGCGCGACGTATAGCGAAAAGTCGTAGCGGCGTGGCGCCAGAATGCAGGAAACAAAGTCGCTAGCACCATGTCAAGAGCCGTGTGGAGGCAATAGAAATGCTCCCAATCTTGCATGTTGCACCTTTAAAGCACTTGCATTAGATGAAACATATATTCTATTGCTGTTCAGCATCTTAACACCAAACTCCACACATCATGGTTCTGCAGATGGAACACACATCCTCATCATAGAGAGAAAAATTCATAGATGGATGATGTGCTATGATGCATAAAACATCTTATAATCAAAACTAGTGCAGTATTTCTGAGGGAGGGAAAAAAAAAGAGTGAGCATTTATGGGATTTCATATAAAAGACAAAAATAGCTCTGAACAAGTGTCAGTGTTAAGAACTGGTTTGAGCAGGCTCAGGTCCAAGCTTATATTTGGCACTTCACCCTCGATTTAACACAGTCACTCACTTATATCTCGACACGAGTGATGTCACTGAACGCTGTGAAATTACCAGGAAAGGTGGGAAGGAATCCACTTGCGCTCAGTGAAATGATCACTCTGCCAGGATGAGGTCACCACGCCTACATCCTCTAGTCTTTTCAAAGTAAAGTGCGTCAATCCTGTGACGTTTATGCAAATGGACTCAATTAGAACATGTATGATGCTTAAAAACCTTAATCTAGTAAGAGCGCTAGGTTATGATCTCATAAAATCCACAGAAAGGAGAAGAAGAAGGAAGTATGCTCCATAACTGACTGACCTTAACACAAAGAAAACTCAACCTTTTATTAATAAAAGTGTAGAATCAATTAAAAATGCTGCACGTTGTAAATGGGAGTTAATTTGGAGCTCTTTTTGGAGAGTCAGGAAGTCAAAGGGACATCTGAGGACACATGTATTCATTTTTACATTTTTTTTTTTTTGTATCGCTATCACTCTCTGCTGCATGCCCTTCAGACAAAGCCGAAAATGGTTTAACATATCTTAAAAAATGAAAGAATATAAGGCCTGTTATCTAACTACATAACTCAAATGTTCCCATTTTGCAGCGCCGGGCAATCAGCATAGAAAAGAGCGAGTGCTAAAGGTTATATACTTGACTTTAATACCGTACATGCATAAACATTATCCCCAACACGCAGCGCTATACTGAGAATCATTTTCCATTTAAAAAATGATCTTTTTTGCTCTCATCCAAAATTGATCATCGGCAAACAGAAACAATGTACCCCTCCTGTCCACAGCGGTTGACAGAAATGAATGCGTTTGCTGATTTCTCCTAACATCCAGGTTCAATACTTCGTCTTGAAGATGGATGTAGCTTTTACAAATTGCCAAACGTCCTCAGGCACGCCGGACGGGCAGTTTTTTGCTTTGTTTACATCCCTGATGAAATGAACAAACTAAAAATAAATCAGCGCACTCGCAGACATCCGGTTGACTCTGAATTACTGAGCTGAAGTCTTGCAGGAGATGAGCGCAATCACTGTTGCATTGAAGATATCAAACATGCACTCTGCGGGAAGCTTCCCCCTCTGATTTAATGCTTCTTTTCTATAACTCAGAATCAGTTTTGAAAATAAAAAAGGGCATTTTGCAAGTACGCACTTAATAGATTGCTGTATAAAAAGCCTCATCATGAGTGTTTTAGTAGGTTACTTGATAAAAATGAGATTTATGGGTGTTCAAGAAACCCCTCCTGTTCATAAATAATGCACAAAGGCCTTTTGTAGTGCGCACCATTATAGGCGAATCTTAGACATGTATGTCACGGGTTGACATTTAATAGACACCTCGCACAGTTCATTCATTTACCCAAGTCTGATTCATTGGGTTGCATTTTTCAGTGTGTTTTATGAGACACACAGAAGGCGGAGGAAGGTGGCGGCGAAGCTAATGCCGCAATCATTTACCAATCGTCCCAGCCCACCTCGGTGTTAAGTGCGGCACCTAATTTCTATTGCCCTTCTGAGACCGTCGAGGCTGCTAACCCAATAACTTAATTGACTCGGCGCACTGGGCGTCAGGGAGTGGAGCTAGCTGCTGGCAATTTGCTTGGTGGTGGTGGTTGGCTGCCGTTCGTGGTTGTGTGTCTGCAGCTGACAACGCCGACCGGGGCCCCTTGAAACAGATTGCGTCCTCCCAGCGTCGCCGTTTTGCAGAGCTCTGCAGCTCTGATGGCATTTTTGGCAGGTTGTTGTTCAGTCTTTTCAGAGGCTTTCATTTGCCTCCAATTCATCATGCTCCTCTGAGTTTTGCATATTGGCTTTTGTGCTCTGAGTCACTTCTGCTCTTTTCCCATTACAACTGAGGATAATGACCCCAGAAATGTACGCATTTGGCATTCTACTAGGGCGGTCCTCAACCAAAAGAAATTTTTAGTGGACTAACCAAATCCAATCTCATGGGGAGGCGTATAAATAACAAGACATTACAAGGACATTCACACTTGTCATTAGAACGGATTTGAGCCTTTTCACGTGGCATTTTTACACATGCAACAAATGTAGGATTTAGGCAACAAAACCACTTATATTAGGTTTAGGAAAATCATCATGGTTGGGCTTAAAATAAGTACGGAAACTAAGTAAAATACGTATGGAAACAACTTAATAAAATGCATGGTAAACGTCAATCGTGCCACTTTCATCCTTTTATTCAAGTTGCTACTGCCGTTACTAAGCAACCAAAGCCTGCGTGCTTCAATGACGATGATGAAGTTGTGGTAATTTTGCAGAAAAAGCCTCACTGACTAAACTAAACACAGTCAAAACAAAGATAAATGGATTTCCAGCATCCTAAATTCCTCACAGTAGCTTCACTGCTCCATTTCTCCGTCGAGTTGGTTGACCTTTCAACAGGATGATGTGACGTCCTCGGACAGAAAGCGTGAAGCAAATAAATAGTCTGTGAGACAGATTGTAAAGCTCTGACTAATCAAATAAAGAAATCTTAGTCGGCCTAGACCAAAATGACCGATTAGTTGACTTTCTACAGTGTGTTCATGCCTCTAAATGGCTTCTATTTCCTCGTTTGTTCATCCTGATAGAAACCGAATGTAAAAACGGAGGGAAAATAAAGAAAAAAAGTCAAACAAGCCATGGCGTTTACTTAAAAACACCACATGATGGGATATAACTATCCCTTGGGAGCAAATGTCACTTAATTGGAAAGTATTGATTCTCTAACAACCATTTGCTGCTCGCCAGCCACCAGTTCCTGTGTCCTGGTGAGGATTCCCCCTCATAGATCTTGATTAGCTGTTTCCCATTAATTGCTGTGACAGGGTAAGTGTGTTTTTTTTTTAGTAGGGGGGGGATTGATTGTAGGACAGATCAGTACGATGTAGTCGATATGACGCATTTTGATCCCATGGGGTGAGTTTCTTTCTGCAAATCGTTGAAAAAATGCCCATCTAAAGACAGAAAAAGACAACATAAGTGAGTCCCAACTGCTTCCTTGAGAAGGCATCGTGACTTCATATTTGGTTGAAATAAAGTGAGTTTAAAGAAGTGAAAAAGCCCACACAAAAAGAGTTGCATCACTTCCTTGAGAGAGCAATGTGATCCTGTTTGAATGTGCATGAGGTCAAACAGGTGTGCTGCATTTCCTCCTCCATTTATAGGTGTTCAGTTGTCACATGAGGAGTCACATGACCCCACAAACTAACTAGCACAGGTGAAGGGAGTTACACAAATTACATGACAATACTATAGCACTAAAATACAGTAAAGCACAAGAAAGGTTTTTACTTTTTCAGATTAATTACTTCTGGAGGATATAAATAATATTAATGCACATTATCTACATTTTATTTTGAAGAAAACGGATCATAAAATATATATTTCCAAGTTACAAAGTGCTCTACAGTGCACAAAGGACCATCATATGTTAAGAAACCCAAGGGACTATAAGTAATATAAAGCCTATATAAGAGAAAATGAACATGGTGAAACATATATAACATTATGGTCTGAAAATTAATGAAAGAAAGGACAAAAATATTACTGTGGGAGGAGGAGTTGGCTTACATTAACATGGATGGTGAATTGTTATAGTAGCTAAAAAGAAGAGTTTCATCTGAAAGAAAGTGTGAAAGAAACTGCAATGTGTGAAAATCCACAAGGGGATGATGATGAAGCCTATAATTAAAAATTTAACAAAGTAAAACGTGAATAAAAAAGGGATCAAAGAGACAAAACAGAACTATGAAAAGACATATTAAAGGGGCAGTATGCAGAATATTTTTGGCATCATTGGGAAAAAATTCCATAATAACCTTTAAGCATATTGTAATTGAAGTGTTGTGAGAGAAAACTAGACTTCTGCACCTCCTCGTGGCTCTGTTTTCAGGCTTTAGAAAATCTAGCCCATGACAGAGGCAGCTGTCAATCACTCGTGAACAATTCTACCTACTTCTGCTTTAAAATATCTAAAATATAAATTTCATCAGGCGCGTGGTGCTGAAAAAAGGGTTTATTTTCCTCTTTAAAAGACATGATGTGATCAAATGTCTTAATTAGTTTCACCTGTGCTGATTAGAGTGGAGGTCATGTGACTACTGAACGCCCAAATAAGGAAGGTTAAATGCAGCACACATTGGAGCACAATGCTACCACAGTGGTGGAAGTCTTTAGCAATTTCTCTCTTTAAAATGACATTCTCAACCAAAGTATATTTAAGAAGTGACAGTTTTTCCTGATTTAGACTGTTTCCAACATTAATTAGGGCATCAATTAAACCCTTGCTACTTTTTATCCATAGCATTGGTGCAACAGGTCCTAAAGTTGTATTTTCGGTCAGCGATGTGTCATTTAATTTGGTGGCTGGAGCCATTTGTGTACCATCTGGGTTATTATGCGTGGCTTTTAAGTGAGCAGTCAACAACTCAAACTACTCACAGCAGCCACTTAACCCGCTCCTGAAAAATGTGAACCCACGCAACCGTGAAATAGCAGATATCTGACAAAGAGGGTCACAAATATATGCAATCAAAAATAGTCCTTAAAGCTGCGGCATGTTCGGTAACACATACAGATGTTCATTTATTGTTGTTATTGCAGTCAAGTGGAGAGTGGGAAGCTTGAATCACCGTGTGCGAGGTCAGAAAACATGAGAATAAGGTGTTGACACCTTGTTGGCCTGCGTTTTGAGTTGCCACTATAAAGCTCATCTTGAATGAGCGTATTCTAAGAGTGTTCGTATATCAAGAATAGTCTTTTGGGAAATTGGGAAATCTGCTCCTGACCTGTGCTCGTGGCCCCTCTTTTTTTTCCTGGCAGGCTGCCTGGCAAAAGCACTATATGGGGTGGTGATATATGCGTTTGATTCCAAAAACCAGTATTGGACAATGTTCACACGCTGAGGCCTTTGACTGACCTCTGAAAAAGATATGTTGGACAGCCGTCGGCTATGATTATCAGCTACCAAATCTGCCTCAACCCACCGGGGTTAGAGGTGAGAGATTCCTCTCAGCCTCGCAGCAGTGGTCGCAAATTTGGTTCGACGTATACAGACGGCTTTTAGACACCAAACCTGCCTTGTCTCCAGTAGTATGAGATTATAATCCATTAGGCTACCTGGGGGACGAACGACTCTGGAGGTTGGAAAAAAAACTAAATTCAGAACTTCCTGAACCAGAAATGACAAAGGATGGGTAATCCAAGCTGTCCAAGCGATGACGTACCCTATTGTTGAATGAACCTGATTGGTACCTGGTTTTCTGCTTGTTTCAATCAGGAAACAACATCCTGTTAAACTTCCTGTTATTCCGTCCAAACAATCCACCAAAATCTACTTCTGAAAAGCGAGAAATAGGCGATGCCACTGCTGAATCTCGTTTCATTTTAGAACTAGATCGCCTAGTTTGACAGCTTGGTCCAAGTTTCGTGAGCCGGACACATCGCACAGGAAGGGCTCATCTGCATAAAGTTGAGATTTTTCAATTTTATGCAAGACCCTCTCCAACTCATCGCAACACTCCCACCATGCACTGGGCGACTGCTTCTCCTGCTTTCTATAGGAAATGAATGGAAGCAGCTCCAACTGCTGGGGAGCCGGATCTGGGTCTGTCAGCGGCTGGCTGGTCACTGCCGGAGGCCCCGCTGAAGTGAGTCGAAGGAGTTTCTAGTAACCCTGCATGACTTCGTCTGATTTCACCGAAATCCACCTGGTGGCAAGAATGCTACAGCCAATTTTCTCGCTGATGGTCTCCTTTACTTCTGTAGGGCATATAGAGAAATTTATTGAGACTCAACATGCAATATTAATACAACAGTAACTCCCCCATGAAGGGCATCCCTGAAAACGTTAACAAACGACTGTTCCCGCCTTGAGCAAAATGAGGAAACTCCAACACTCGGCCAACCAATCATGTAACTTCATCACTCAGTCAGTCACTCAGTGACAGACTTTTGTACGGCCAACCCTTTGAGGTCCAACCAAAAAAGCCGCAAAAGGAGTCATCTTACTTGGCAGGTGATGGATGCTGACCAGACTCCATTCAGGAAACCAACCTAATAGTTGGAAAAGCAGTGAAAAGCAGCTTCTCCGTATCCTGAGGCGACTTTGTTACAGCGACGACGGCATGCCACAAATGTAGACACAGCTTTTATGCCTCTTTTGTTTTTTTTTTAAGCATCTTTATACTTCTCGTTATGAAGCCATTTGAGTGCATGGAAGTGGGAGTTCAATGTCACTGACACCACTGAAGTCACTGAGGATAATGTGCAGCAAAAAAAGAAACAACTGTAGTCAAAAGGCAGCTTGCGATGGCGTGTAATAGCACACCGATAATTAAGCAAGTCAGCTGTTAAATAACCTGTGGATCAAATGTCTTCCCGCTTTCAATTTGGCGAGGTGTTGTGACTGCGGGGGAATTAAAAAGGCTTCCCATTAGCCGTGTGAAAAAAAACTCATTTTTTCCGCAACTTATCCACTCCACTCTTCTTCCTTTAAACCTGGCAGGTTTTATTTTGCATGACCGGGACAAAGTAGGGGTCTTGAATTTCACACATCTGCCACCCTTGCACCAAATAATTACAGTTTTAAGAACGGATGAAACAGTGGAAAGGTGCATTCGCATGTGAAGGTCCTCTTTTTTTAAGCCGCCACAGAAGTGTTGCTAAGCATGCAGACTTTACCACAAAATCTGTTGGCGTCGGCACCCTAAAATAAAATGGCTTTACTGTAAACGCTGTAATTTTCCAGTGGAGGTCTGCAGGGTTGGAGAGATTGAGCGTCATGGTCGAAGACGGCGGCCACTGTGCCCGCTTGTCTTTGAACTGATGGTGGCTGCCCTTGAAGTGAAGTGTCTTAAAGACTCACGCCGACTTGGTGTTGGCATCCCATGTAATGTTGATTGGATCCCCACTGTGTCTGTCGTCTAATAAATCAACAAACCTCCTCCACACCCTTCCCTTTGCTCTCACCCGAGGTCCCTATGGTCAGCATCTTGAAATAAAACTTGACAGTTATCATAATGGTGGCGCCACGAGGCGACGGCTGTGAAATAAAAAGGTTAATCTCAAAAACAGTCTTCACTGTGTTGTGCTGAAAAGCATTTGGCGCTCGAGCGACTCTATAAACTTTAACCTGCATTTTAAACGAGTGGCGGAAAGGACATCTCCCTCTTCTCCCCTCCTCTCAGCGGTGGTCGCTTTGGCGGTGGCTGATGGAGCGATGGTGGGGAAAAGAAAGAAGGAAGGATGGATGGGAAAAGAGGGAGGGTGCGAGCGTTTTGCGCAGAGTGATTGTGAGAGGACAGCGGTGGCAGAAGATGTCCTCTACACAGTGATTAATTCCAGACCCAATGTGATTTATGGCCCCACCACGGCTGTTTTGTAGGTCACTTTGGTGCCACATCACTCAAGCTGTGCAAACAACAAGTCTGATATCAGTGTTGGTTAACCGTAAAGGAGGACACACATGCGCGCCCGCGTTGCAAAATGAAAATGTTTTGCTTTGAATTTTGGATTTGCCCGTCCTGCCATGAAATCAAATGATTTTTTTGGAAATATGAGTGACTCAAAGGGACGAAGCACTGGGGAGACTGATGCAGAGGGGGAGTACATCAAACACAGGATAGACTCTTAGTCCTCATAGGTTTCTATATCATCCCTGTGTTTATACAGCATCATTATGATTGGAGGAAACATATTTGCTGCTTAGATGATTGTCACTGGCACATATTTTTCACAGTAGAACACTGGTATATTCAAGCGGACGCAGATGTGGACAGCAGCAGACAACCACACGGGTCTGTACGTGCTGGTACTTCAACGGGTTTCTGTGCACACAAATGCTAATTGAAATTTATATTGTTCCTCCATTAGTGTATTTTATTGTGGTGAAAGTATCTCCACTTCCTTCACACTCAAGCTGTGTGTTTGCAGAGAACACTCAGACTGTATGTGAGAAGTGGTTACAGTCACCGTGACGTCACCCATTGGTTTGTGGACTATGGTTTTGAAGCCTAGAGTTTGGCATTTTGGCCACCGCCGTCTTGGTTTTGTTGCCATCTTGGTTTTTGACGATTGCCATCTTGGTTTTTGGCCGTCACTATCTTGGTTTTGTCACCATCTTGGTTTTGTAGCCATCTTGGTTTTTGGCAATCACCATCTTGGTCTTTTGCTAAGTACAACCAAACGCTGAATAAGACATGTTTAAGCGACCAAAATATTACAATTAACTTTCATGAACTGAAAACACACTGTTAAAGGGTTAAAGTTGTAAGATGAAAACACGGACAACTCCCAGACTGGACAGCGTCATTTTAGCAACCTGTCAATCCCAACATAGCCACGCCCTAAAGCATCCCCTGCTTTATGGTCTATTTGACTCTAACTGGGACCATAATTTACTAAATGAACATCATGCTGTATTGAAGAAGACTTGAAACTAGCGATTGAGACCATAAACTCATGTTTACAATGTTTACTGAGGTAATAAATCAAGTGAGAAGTAGGCTCATTTTCTCATAGACTTCTATACAATCAGACTTCTTGTTGCAACCAGAGGAGTCGCCCCCTGCTGGATATTATAAACAATGCAAGTTTAAGGCACTTTGGCCTTCACTTTTCAGACCTGGAGGTTGCCACTTGGGAAGACCATAATTCAGAGGTGTTATGAGAAGCTAAAAGTCAAAACGTGATTAAAACACGCCCTTTCAAAATAGCCCTGCTGGTCTGTTGCGTGGAGCAGTTACAGAAGTTTGATGAGAATCTGTCAGCAGAAAGTAGGAAAATGAGGCCCCTGTTAACTACAATTACAATTATTTATTTAATTGTGATGCAAGCAGATACAAAAGCAATCTGGCACCATTTAGAGCAATTTGCTCATGAGCAGCTGATAGTTGATCGTATGAATTTGTCATAAAAAAATGTTATATCAAGTGACTCATAAAAATGTAACTTGGAAGGGGGAAATTGTGCCTTCCCGCATATGATTTTGGAGAGACTCAATTGACTGAAATTAAAGCTACCATTAGAAACATCAATCCCAAAATCCATTTCTTCAATTATTCTGCTGACGTTAATCCCTTTCTTCATTGTGGCACTGGGATTATTGATGCAAATTTCAAATGAGAAAAAAAAAAAGTCATCAGAAGGAATAACTTTGTGCAGAGATGATGTCCCAATTACTTCCCAGCATCCCTTTTTTTCTGGTTCAGCGGGTTCTCTTATATGTTACAGCAGAATCAATCAGTGTCAAAACAGTGTTTGCAGATCATCTGGACTAGATGTTCTTTTTTCCTTGATCAAAAAGAGACATGCCAGTTTTTGCTGTCTGTTCTGATTCCATCCAGCTCTTTATTTCTTTATCCGTTGTTGTATACGGTGAGGAGGGAGAATGGGAGGCAGAGTTGGTGCAGAAGCCTTTGTCCCGCTCAAGTTAATTCTTATATCGAGGCACTTTGGAGAATACCATCACTGGACTGAAATCAATACAACACTGTGCTGATCTTTAGCTTTGAGTCAGACCTTCTCCTCACAAGTTCCTTCCACCAGTGAGTCCTGCAAGATGTTAAAATAACGCATGGGGAGAGCTTTCATGTCCAGACCTCAAAGAAACGCCATGAGACAGAAAAACACAGTTGGCTTGCTTTAGTCAATCTGCAGGCCTTTGCTCCTCTTCATTGAGCCAGCTGATGTACAAGGTTATTTATTTTGGCAATGTTTGAAAGTGCTGCGTGTTGTCGAAGCCATAAGCTAACCAAGGTCACCGACTCTTTGGTGAGACGAGAAGAAATGTCTCGAAAGGAGAGGGAATAGGATTACCATCAGTTACAGCTCACTTGGCTTTACTCGGCTTCTTTCAGACACAGGCAGACATCCCACTTCAGTAGCAGTGAAGCTGAGGGATAATGCTTAGCATATACGTTGCATATTTTAATAAACTGACTGATCCACGCCTCAACTAAATAATGAAATCCTACGAATGCATAGTACAGCAGGAAAGACAAAGATTCCTGCTTTATGTGCTCGTGTCATTTGATTGATAGTATTTTCTATAACCCCTCTGTTTGTCATAAAGACGCATCATACCCTCCAACCTGAAAAGCTGCAGTTGGATTGTTTTTATTGGGTGAATACAACTCTTGAAAGTAGTCGAGCAATAATAAATTCTTGCAATTATATTACTTAAGAGATGACAATGTTTCAGGGACAAAATTAAATGGATGTCCTTTATTTTTTAATGAGAACTGCATGGACCTCCTGACCAAATGGCAAAGTCAGAGGAAATAAAAATAGGGGGAAAACATAACCCAGACAAGCGGAGAGCAATTTTCGATGACCACCTGGGTCTGCTACTGACTGAGAATTTCAGAAAAGGGCATTAAAAATGAGCTGTTTTGTTAACTAAAAATCCAGAGATAGCTCTCAATCAAGTAGCCATAGACTGTGAGTCTCTTTCATTGAAATGTTGCAACAGATATTGGATGGATTGCCATCCAATATTAAAAGATTTGTCCAACTTTGTCTAAATATTTGTCCAATACTTTGTTTTATGACCAAATATCTGCAAAAATAATGACATTCCCACCAGTGCTAATGGCAAACGATAGCATGCTAAACAGGTGGCAGCCTCCAAGCCTGAAAAGTGAAGCCAATGCCGAAGTGCCTTAAATTTGCATTCTTTCTAATAGCCAGCAGCAAAAAGAAGTCCAATTGAATAGAAGTCTATGAGAAAATGAGCCGACTTCTCACTTGATTTATTACATCAGTAAACATTGTAAACATGAGTTTATGGTCTCAATTGCTAGTTTCAAGTCTTCTTCAATACAGCATGATGTTCATTTAGTCAATTATGGTCCCATTTAGAGTCAAATAGACCATAAAGCCAAGTCGCTACCACGGTGTTGTCCGCATTTGTTAATCATAACCTTTTCGGTCGCGTAAAAATATCTTATTCGGTGTTCGGTTGTACTTAGCTCCCCCTCTCGTGTCACTTCTGGTTGAAAAAAACCAAGATGGCGACGACCAAAATGCCAGACTCAAGGCTTCAAAACGGCAGACCACAAACCAATGGGTGACGTCAACGTCCACTTCTTACAGTCTATGAGGCTAACACACTAAGCTAAGATGGTGAACATGGTTAAAAGTGCTAAATGCGACATTGGGAGTATTGCTATTGCCTATTGCTATTGGCTTGCTGCTAACGGTGCTAACTCGTGCTATGCTTGCACAAAACCATACATTATTTAGTATATTAATGCTGTGGATATCTTATAGAGCACCTTTAAATGTTATACCTGCTAAACATCGGCATGTTAGCATTGCCATTGTGAGCATGTTAGCATGCTGTCGTTAAACTAAATGCTAAATACAGCTGCTATTTGTCTTGTTCCATTTTAAACCACCAGAGCTACAATTCACGACATATTGCGAATTACCAATTCAGATAAGGTTGGAGATTGCACAAAGAAAAAGGAATACAGTAGAGTAGGCTCTATAATTAGGTTCTGTATATTCTTGTGCTATTTGCTATTAAGTAAATGGGGTCATTTAGGTCAGCAGGAATAACGTGTACCCTGCAGCCACTGTAATGGAGTTCCCTCCCCTGAATGCATGTCCCAAACCCATTAATAATCCACACTCATAACCACTCCGGATGCATTCATTTTGTGATTCAGAATGATTCAGCGAGGAGGACAGCGCTGAAGAAAAAAAGCATTCAGGCCTGAGACCTGCAAAGCCTGAACATCTTCCTTGGCGGCCCCTTTTCTTTCCCTTTTTAGCTGACTAGCAGATGTTTGTTTGCCCAAGCGGGAGACCCGGCACTGGAATCCAGTCGGCTTCATTAACATCGTCCGCAAACCTCGATTTGATTGCATAATGTATACTGAGTGGAAATAAGGTCAGGCATGCGTGGCGCCGTTTTCTTCCAGCTCGGGCATTCAGATGCAGAATCATAAAAAATAACCCTGTGCTTACAGTCAGCCCACATTTGTAAATGTAATATGAAATATTTTGAATAATTTAGTTAAAAGTCAGAATACTAAAGACAGAGTTAATATATGAATGCTTTAGACAGTTTGATACGAGGGTATATTGTCACCAATACATGGATTCTTTGTTCAGGATATCACACAATGCAATAAAAGTTGGAGACCTAACACATTTCAGCTAGAATTAAAGAATTTCAGCTGTCTTCAGCAGTATGTCGGTTTCGCTGACATCCTAGGATCAAGTGTCTCTTTGAGTGAATTTCTGAGGAAATGCCTGCCTTGACTTCACACTGACACAGACAAGGAAAAGACTGAAAAATCCTCCCAAGTTCAGGGATCATTATCTCAGTCCACAATTTAATGACAAAGTGAGACTTTGACTTTTCCGTTCATCCATTTTTTATTATAAAAGTTGGACAGACATCGTGTAGAGTTTTGGGGAAAAAGGTCTGATTCAACTCTTTAGGTTCAATAGGAGTGATGTTCTTTTTCATTTTAATCCAAATTCAATTTTGAAAGATCACTCTTGTTCTTGTTTAATATTGGTGAACCACCTATGAATACCAATGTTGAGAACATTTGTTTGGAGTTCACTTAGATCGCTTAGAACTGTCAACATGGCTCAAATTTGGACTGATAAACTGATAACCCTTTAAATGTGCAATAAATAACTATTATATTCAAGACATTAATCATAATTGTTTTCCAGCTTGTTAGGGTTTACCAATTTAATGAGGTAAAATATGACTTAATTTACAGTTTGTATTACCCGCAAGACGTTGCCCATTTGGTGTATAGATTTGTAAAATATGAGAGAAATTAACTAGTGTTTGCAGCAGCTTTTTGAAACATTTTAAGGATTCTAAATATAAGACGAGTCTCAAACATTCATCTAAATGTTAATTTAAAAAGTAGAACAGTCAAACAACAACTTTATGCGACCATTAAATAGTGGAAAGCTGAGCCAAAATCTATCTCCGAAAAGTATGGAAAGCAGTTCTGAGCATTTACTCATAATGGAGGTCTGTCTTTTCAAGCACATCATGTTGTATATAAGTACTTTGGATGAAAAAAATCCTCAAAATAAAATGTATTATGTTGTTCTCACTACCTATATAGATATCCTGAGTGCATATGCTGTTGTGTGCTCCATTCTGTCGCATCATGAGTCACTAGTTGCTTGAATGATGCTGTTGATACTGCCCTTGCTGTGGCCCGTTGTATAAATACACTCCATATTCCTCACTTGATTCGTCATCTATGAGCCATTGAAAGCTTTTATCCTTTATGGACTCACAATGACAAACTTTAAGAATAACGATACAGAAATATCCAATCTTCTCGCTGTTGGTTTCTTTCACTTATGTAGGTCATATGAAGGCATCGGTATTAAATTGAGACTTTTTCATAACTAGTTAAAAGTTCCTCTTAGTAACTTTAAGCATTAAATAATAAAAATCAGTATTTAAACTAAAGCTTCTATTGATTTTGTCTGTAAAGGCCTAAAATCAATACTGAGAATCCTTGTTTTTGTATTGCCCAATTTGTGCAACGCATCCTTTGGGACACAGTCCAATTGAAAGAACTATGCGTCAACATAAACTATCAGTCTTAAAAATATTAATTCATTATTGAATGGTAAATAAAGTGGCTAATGACAACAGAACTTGAGCCGATCGATGTTTCCCAGACTTTAATTTTGCCTAACCCTGGATTTATTACATCATACACGTTATGTTATGTAACCCGTCCCTCACCCTGACATGTTTCTCATTGTTTCAGCGATAGAAGTGGTACTCTTTGTGTTTATCTTGGTGTATATTTTAATGATAAATAATTCACCAGAAGGGGAGACGGTGTGAGGTCAGCAACTGCATCAAAACAGATGCTCAAGTAAGCCTCGTTGCTCTTCCCCTTTAGGCGGACCATGTAATTGGAGCTACATTACAAGCCTGCCTTCACACTGCATACCGAAACCAAACACACACACAAAAAAAACACCCCAAAAAGTTCCAGTGGCAGTTATCTGTCTGGCTCTGTAATGAGCATTAGCAGACAAAAAGCTTTAAGGACGGCGAAATCCTTTAAGAATTGAGAAGAAATCAATCGCGCTGGATCTGGAACCAAACTCTGCACCTCCTGAGGTTTCTTTCTCGCCGTATTTGGGGGCCAATTATTAAGAGTTTTTTGTTGGAATATGACACATGTGTTGCCTTTGGACTTCCAGTAACATCCCTCTGGAGATTTAGATAATTAAGAATTGCAGACCAGAAGCAACTTGTGAGTCTTTTCACATAGAAAGGTTACTGGAACCTTTTGGGATCATGAGGAATCCGGAGGCTCTTCAATTGGGGGGGTTGAAAGGACAGTGGAGTAAAATTCAATCAGCTTGCATTTTGAAGATATAAGAAGTTCTGGAAACAGAGGAATGACCTATTTCAAGAGAGGTACAAAGCAATGGATCCAAGATGGCCGTTTTTGCAAAGAGGATTCTGTACCTCTGTGGGGTGATACTTGCTTTGTCTTGGGAACTGGAGAGCGCGGGGCGACCGAAGCGGTGAGTTATGAGCCTGCCATCTCCAGACCGACCTGCCTCCTCGTTTGCAATCCCCTAATTAAATCACACTTTTTGGATTTTTTGAACTCCAACTCCAAATGGTTCCCTAATAGGAAAACGTCCCGGCTCTACGGATCCAGGATAAGTGCAGTATTTGTCATATCACAGGCGCACACATTTAAGGGCACGGGCCCAACTCCAGCCAGCGATAATATTCAAAGGAAACTTTTTCTCGAGACGGTGGGGAAGGAATAAGAAAAATATTTATCTTTTTTTTCTAATATTACAAATGTCTGGAGCCGTGCTGAGATGCCTTTCGGTGTGAGTCATAACCCTGCGTTTTCTCTCCTCCTTTGTTCCAGTATCTCTGCTCATGTCAAAGTAGACAACTGCGCCTGGAATGGTTATTTTTTTCTCCCTTTGGCAAAGATCATCACACTTTAACAACATCCATCCACTCAGGGGTGAGAACACAAGAGCAGGGAGGGCGTGTTGGGGGGGGAAATTAAATTTAGGCTTCCAACAGCTTTGAGAAAGTTATTGCCTTGCCAAAGAATTTGACGCCCTGAGTATTTACAACTGGCTGTTATCATTTAATAACGGTCACTAGTTCGAAGCCTGCAGGAATCTGCTTGGAATATTATTAGCGGCGTTTTGTACTTTGATCCCGTTGGATAAAAAGACATCAAAAAAGTTTTGCGAGAGGACAAATCGCCACGGCGTATGATAAGCTCACTAGGTGATGCACGTCCTGCCCACATAGACCCTTACGCTGTCTGATTTTTCCTCATGCCCTTTTCAAGAGATTCAATAATAGGCAGAATTAGAAAGAAAAAAAAAGATACCTGACAATTCTTTTTGGCTTTCACCTCCTTGTAAGGTCAGGATTGTCACCCTGAGAGAGAGAGGTCTGCGAAGTCTGTGCTGCTAAATCCAAAAGGAGCCTTTTCTGAACCCTCTGGAAGTAACTGGATTCACCCCCCCCCCTCCCCTCGTCACAGCTAATCCTATCCCCTGGGCCCAAAGTATCATTAAAAGAGCCAAAATAACAAGTGGACATGGCCAAATACTGCAGTGCTGCACTGTGATTGCACAGCCTTTTAATTGCGTACAGCGGCGGTGGTGGTGGTGGGTGGTTAAAAGCGGCACGGTGATGTACGACGTGTGCAAAAAGTTCCAAACTTGTGCCAGGAATATATATTTAAAATGCAAGCGAACCGAACGCCGGGTGAAAAATGTATATTTTAAGGTGTATATTCAGTCTGGATTAACTCAAATACCTCAAGGTTTTCCGGTGTGCAATTTCAGTTTGAAGTCAGAGCACATAAGAGGTGGCTGAATGGAAAGTGAACACAGTCTATCTCCAACCTCAGAGTGAGGGATTGAGGTTATAACCTGGACCTCCGCTGCAGATGGCTGAGGTGGCAGTGGTGGTGGTGGGGATCTTTTAGTGAGCTAAGCTGTTTGATTGCAGTCTGGGCCTCTTCGTATACCCGCCTCCTGGGAAGCACTATATTTGCAGGAGAAATAACATCAATATTCATATACTAAAAATATTAGGGACTTGAAATTGCTTCACGTTCAGGTGTCTCAAAGCAACTCATCTTCTCACCACATCATCCGGCACGCTGGTAAAGATTTAATGAGGGCACTCAACAAGAAAAATACAACAGATTTGTCAAGTGTCCGACCTGGAGGAGTGAACCGGAGCGCTGCAGTCCTGAGTCATTCCCGTCTTCTCCTTGGACCCGCTCTCGATAGCAGCAGCCGACAGTGACGGATTGAGGCTGCGACCCGGTGATGGACTTCCATTGCGGCTGTCCGGGGGGTCTCTCGCTGAAGCCAAGCTGTTTGATTTCAGTCCTGGTCCCCACGTTGGCCTCTCGGGTGGCAGAGGAATTCAAATCAAATCTTGAGCAATGCGGAAATGTCAGATTCCATGAAGCAAGAAAGACGTGACTTACTGCGCGACGGCTCTATTGTGGTACAATGACAGCATTCAAACAAAAAACAAGTTGTAGTGTTATTGATCTCTTATGTTTTTTGTCTTTCTGAGAAAACTTAAATAGGCAATAATGATAAAAGACAAATCAAACTCAATTTTATTTTGAAGGTTTGCAATAAAGCACCAAAACCAACGATGCATTACTCATCAGGCGTTAGTCAATACAATCTTTTCTATCTGTGGCCCCACTGGCTCACAAATATGTCTCATTTAAAAACGAATATCCTAAAACAGCTGGGTACTGTAGTTCTTAGCAAACGTTACTCAAACTGGACTAAATGGTTCATTTGTTGGGGACTATTTTTAGCTGGGGATTAATACACATTTGGTGCTCTCTTTGTTATTTTTGGCAGAAGAATGTACAGTATGTAATTAAACCACAGTGCCCCGATTTGTGGTATAATATCCTGCAAAAGCTGGTCACTGTAGTTTCAGGCAAACATTCCTCAAACAGGACTAAATGGTGCATTTGTTGGGGACTATTTTTAGCTGTGGATTAATACACATGTGGTGCTCTAGGGAGTGTTTTTTGGCAGAAGAATGGATGTAAATAAACTGCAGTTCCCCTGTTTGTGGTACCAATATCCTAAAATAGCTGGGCACTGTAGTTTTTAGTAAACGCTACTCAAACAGAACTAAATGGTGCATTTGTTGAGGACTATTTTTAGATGTGGATTAATACACATTTGGTGCTCTACAGGGAGTGTTTTTGGCAGAAGAATGGATGTATATAAACTACAGTGCCCCGATTTGTGGTACTAATATCCTGCAAAAGTTGGGTACTGTAGTTTTAGGCAAACGTTACCCAAACAGTACATAGTGCATTTGTTGGGGACTATTTTTAGCTGTGGATTAATACACATTTAGTGCTCCCGTGAGTATTTTTGACAGGAGGATGGATGTAAATAAACTGCAGTGCCCCTGTTTGTGGTTTCAATATCCTGAAACAGCTGGACACTGTAGTTTTTAATAAACATCTCTCAAGCAGGACTGAATGGGGCATTTGTTGGGGACTATTTTAAGCTGTGGATTAATACACTTTTGGCAGGAGGATGGATTTAAATAAACTACAGTAGCCCTGTTCGAGGTAATAAAGAGATGTCGCCCTGTACCACAGTGTGACTTATGTGTTTTTAATAGCATTTGGACAGCAATGTAAAGGAGTATATATAAGCTAGGCTTTGGCTACACTTCAATCAATTGTGCAATCAGTTCATTGTTTGCCTTGGTCTTTTCATGGGATTTGTTGATAATAACACATACAATAAAATACAATACTCAATAAAATATAGAATATTGCCAGCCATATCCTTTAATCGCGACGGCGACCCCCTTAAGGCTCAGATGCCACATTAAAAACCGCCCTTTGGCTGGTCTCCAGGTGCCGACACATGCAAACATGGATTAATTAAGTGAGACTCCACTGAAATGTGTCCTCAAATAACACCCAGTTTACATAGTAGAATAAACATTTTTAATGATGTGGTCAGTTTGAAGGGAGCTCGGTTGACCCGGCCCATTTTATTGATCACGACTTGCGGTTTGCTTTGTCATTCCCTGCACTGTATTTTTATTTGTTTTTTCCGCTGTTGTAAAATGAGATAATTACGGGTGCAGTGACACACGCAGATTAATGGACAAATACAAGTTAGATGAATTAAAAACATTGCACAGTATGTGTGAAGGAAAGTGAGTTTGGCACTTACAGCCCCACCTCCTCCCAATTCACTTCACAATTCACCAAGCACTGCACATTTCATCTACAGACAAACTGTTTGGTCTCCAAAAGGCTTTCGGAGAGATTACATATCTTTCCTTTCATAAAGATGCCATTAGTGTCTGGGGAGTAATGGGAGCCACTAATTTGATAGTCTGACCTTAAGCTATTCATCAGCTCAGAGGGAAAGAGAAGAATAGATGATGCGGGAGATCACATTATAATTTGGCTACAGGATCCAATAGTCTAATGACAGCATTAACTCAAACAGCTGCAAAGAAAATGTTTGGAGATGCGGGGAACAAAAAAAAAAGGCTGGCGTTAGCGAGGCTGAGTACAGTCGGCAAATCAGTCTGCTAGTCCAACTCCTCGGCGGGGAGCAAATATAATATTCACACAATTCCATAAACAGGGAGACGTCCTTGTCATAGTTTCTGCTCGGCCCCTCGAGCAGCTCTTAAAAGTCACAGTAAAGAATGATAATTGTTTCTCCAGAGAATGGGCTGAGGGTAGCAAAACTGTTTTTTGGCGCCGCCATAATACACCAAGGTTGTTCCCCCCCTTTTTTTAAATTAAAAACAACACAAGTTAAGAGTTTAAGAGGGGTGTAATTTTAACACTTAGGCAAACTGCTAGCACAGGTGTTCTCACAGAGAGGTCAGGCTGATGAAGTGGTTGCAAATCTGGACACGCATTTCAGCAAATAAATGAATAATTGAGGGCAGTTATCCAATTCCCCCCCTTGTTTGGATCCTTGGGACATTTGTGCAGTGTTCAGACTGAAACAGGGCCAACATGCAGATGAGATGAGAGCAATGGGTGGTAGATGTGAGACAATGGGAGAGCTTTTACACAATGGCAAGTTCAGATGTTTGAGAGAAAGGAGTATTCTGGTGTTTTTGGCAAACTTTACCAAAGCTCTTTTGTTTTATTCCTCCCTCTAACAGGGTTCAAACTCTCAATCCATTTGATCCATACTCTGAACTCTATATAATGCATGCTCAGCTGGCCAATGCCAGGATAAGTCCGGCGCTATGAGCCCCATAAAAAGAGGGAATTCACTAACCGCTGCATCCAAGTCCAGCACTTCCATGCATAGTTCCTTTGAGCAGTCATGGCTGGCTTTGACCACACAAGACGTCGCCTGGTGGTGTCGCTTCATGCCTTGGTTTTCTGGCTGTGACAGACTCCACCTGGCATGGTTCCTCTTCTTGGCACACTGTACTCAAGGTCCAAGACTGGCTTTGCCTGTGTTCATACAGTAGACCTTCATTTATAAAACATCACTCTGAGACCCACAGGATCGCGGCCAACATCACTGTCTTTAAGAGGCTGTAGCAGACTCAGTCTTAAAGCTAGAGTGAAGATATTGGTGTCATACGAACCATTGGTACCAACCAATCCATTGGTACCAACCAATCCATTGGTACCAACCAAACCATTGGTACCAACCAATCCATTGGTACCAACCAATCCAATCGCCAAAAAAATGCGATTCTTGCAGAAATCTCTAAATGTCAAAAAGTTTTTGATACCAAATCACAGCATGGCTTTTTCTATTGTGCTCCTCAAGGTCTTGGTGTCTTAATTTTGAGGAATTATTGATCATTTGTATCAATTTTTGATTGGTAAAAAATGGTTAAATTCACCACCAAATCTGTGTAACAAATGGTAACAATCCAAACATTGCTGCAACAAATTATGAGACATAATAGAGCATGGGGATGACCATCATATACTTCCATTATAATGTTCTAAACCCTTATACATAAATAAATGTGATAATTTATTCATGTTTATTTCAGAATTATGACTACAACAACTTGAATGCTGAGCTGCATCTCAAATTAATCTTCAGGTTCCCATCTTTCAGATGATGTACATCACTTCTATGTGACATCTACTGTTGACCTGCTATCGCTTTGGAAGATGGTCAGCGCTATAAAAGGACAGTATAATACATGGGCTTAGAAATACTAAACACACACACAAGCATGGATGGTCCTTTAGTTAAGTGACGTCTATGACCATAAATCCGATTGGTTTTATTGGAAAAATTCCCATTTGTGTCCACTTCCCTCTACTGATTTTTCTGAAAATGTCAACATGATATATATATAAAGCATGTATCAAACGCATAACTACCACATGTAACTGATTCTACATACTTCCAGAGAACCAGTTGTGATATATCGCCCACCGGTATGGTTCATCCAATCCACAAATCCACTGTTTATTTCCCCTTTGCTGGTATCCAATTACAGCAATAGATTATGTGTCCTTCTGCGACGTGCAGACCAGGGCAGAGCACTCTCCGAGGGCTCTGAGACACTCGTACGGCCGTCTATCATCGCAGATAGCTCCCATCGAGGCCACCGCTCCCTGCCCACTGCCACTCCCTTGGCTTGATGAATCTGCGCCCATTCAGAGCATCATTCGAACGGCCATGCCTCACATTCTCTTGACCCCGTCGGGTCAGGACCCTCAGTTCGGTCCGCGAGCTCTTCCCTCTTTCCTCATTCATCTGATCTTTGTAAACCTGCGGCGGCGAGGTGGCGTACGGGACTGATAGATGCGCCGCACGGAGGGAGTAATGTATTGTGGTGCTTGCAGGCAACAGAGATGAGGTTTCAATGATCTACCACGCGGTGGTTTGTAATCTCGCTGATCAAATTTGCCGGAGATCCTCTTCGCCGCTGCCATCTATATATGGAGAAGTAATGGAGTCTACCACGAGTGAACACAAGAGCTGTACTCCATCAAGGGGCTTCCGACTCGCCGCGTCGTATCTCAGAGTGCTGATCTCCAAACAGCCGCTGGCGCACAGAAAGAACCCACTGCAGCCAAAAACTTCTCTACATTTGTTAAGATAAAACTTGCTATGGGATCCATATTAACATCAAATCAATTACCGTGATAGATTTGGTCACTGTAACTAAGCAACTAAGAAGTCACACAATTATTAAAATTTCCAAGAATTGATTTTATGTTGGGAGAAAATTAAGCTAAATGGACATCATGTCTCACTGGCTATATTTCAACTACAATTAATATTATTACTGCAATGTTGTTGTTGAAAATGCTTCATCTGAAGTAACTTTTTTGGCTGTAAATCAATTGAGTTTTGTTATTAGAATGCAACTTGCAGTTTTCTGTTATAAAAAAATATTCATTTAAAAGCCAATTTCAGTATCAGAATATGTTTTTTTTAAAAATGTGAACACATATTATTAAGATTTAACATAATATATAATTGTATTCATTGGTTTGGTAAGTACATATTTCTTCTGTTGAAAACTCAAATGCATGCTGTGAGAAAACTCCACAAAAAATACATGTTTTTAAAAAATAAAGTTATTTTTTTCATGCTTAAAGAGGAATAAAAACATTCCTGACTGATGTTGAAAGAGTTAACTGGGTTAATACATATTTTTAAAAATAATTAAATATATATGAAATTGAATTTATATTTTATTTTATATCAATTATAATTTAATTGTATAATTAGTACAATATAAATATAATATATATTATAAATACTTAAAAAAAATAAAAAAAGAATCAGGATTTAAAAAATAAAATAAAAATAAATAAAAAATAAAAAAGGCAATAGAAGAGACAAAGTGTGTATGTGCATGTGTGTGTGATTATTTTTTTCTAATTTATTTTCTTATCTATTTGACAGGGACAATGCACATCCCATTTATTGCACACATTTCATTGTGCATCGCCGACATACAGCAGAATGGTGTTTACCTCTACTTTATAACAAATGGTGCATTGGGAAACATTGGAGTGGTTGACCTTTTCCTCTCTCTCTGTGGCATTTGCAGGTCCCTGCTCCAGCCTCCCACCTTAACACGAGCTGATAAAATAATGTACATCCAAACAGCGTCAAACATTTGCCCCGCCGCTCGCCGCCAATTATTCTAATTACATACTTTGCAAACAGTGCAATTTTCTGGAGAGGCTGTTGATGGTGACGAGCCGCGTTCGCACGGGCTTCCATTCTCTCCTCGAAGCCCCTCGGAGGAGGGTGCTCGCTTTGTGTAGTAAACAAGCGGATTAGGCTGTAAAGCTATTCTGTGGTTAGAGGTCCTCTGACGCGGGGCGCGTTCACCAAATCCTGGAACATTGCTGCTGACATTTTATAAGCCTAATGGCAAACAATGTGGAAATCGGTTAATGTGATGTACAGTACGTGAATGGTTACCAAACAATTGGCAGCTAAACAAAGTGTGTGGAAAACCGAGCTTGATAATGTGGCCCAGAGGCGATTCTAGGATTGGACCTTTAGGGGGACTCAACCCGTAATCAGAATGTGACATGTACAGTCAAGGGTGTAGGTTTATAGGGCTGGCTTAAGGCATAGGCCAAATAGGCGGTCGCCTAGGCCGCCACCTTCTGGGGGGCGCTGGTCGCCCTTTAAAAAAATTAAAATAAAATGTTAAGTAACACTTGAACAAATAAATAAAGAGAGAAATACACTTTTCGGCCCTGTAACTCTAGTTGTAATGAAACCGTCTTTAAGCCAACAATATCAGGGACCAATTGTTTATTTATATTATAATAAATAAAGTTACTTATGAGAATAAAAAGCGCTGTGGGGGGTAGAGGGGCTCCAGATCCAAATTTACCCTATTGCACCAAAAGGGCTAGAACCAACCCTGTAGGTTTCGTTTCAACCTTGAACACATGAATTGGGGAAATTTTGAGCATCAAACACTTAATTTCCTGCATTCTGGTGAATTTTTATGCACCCATTTCTGCCTTTTGTATGGTAAAAATGTATTTATATAAAAGAAAACACAAAATTCTAGCATCAGATGGCAATTCACAATATAATGGAATATAGCGCAGTATTCTAAGGCTCTCAGTCATTCTGTAATGCTTTCAAATAGTTATTCTCCTGTAGATAAACTTTTCTCATTGAATGTTTTCCCTTCATAACCTATATCTATGGTAATAATGACCAATTTGATCCACTCATTCATCCAGATATCTTGAGGTCAGAGGTCAAGGAACCTCTTTGAAAATGGCCTTACCAGTTTTTCATGGCCAAAGTTTAGCTTAACCTTCCCCACAAGTTTGAATAGCATGGTTGGTACCAATAGATTCTTTCACTCCAATGGTTTTCTAATATAGAACTAAACTGTGTGAACATAACAATTTCATCCAGTTTTCAATCCAAAGCTGTTCATTAAAAGCTAGCATGCCTTTTGAAGGCTTTGAGGCTTTTATGTAAAGAGGATAAAAAAAAAGTTTCCTGCCAATAATCTTTTTTGCTGTAATCCAGATTGCACTTTAAAGGATACATATGAAGAAAAAGGACTGTGCTAAAACAAAGGCTTACGGATTGTAACAGAAGCAGAACGTGTCAATTTACTCAAGTATTTCCTAAATCCTTAGTTGAGGATGTTTTTGAATAATAAACAAGCGGATTACGCTTCACTCTTTTCACTGTTGGAGGTCGGAAGAGCGAGGCCACGTCGGACAAATCCCAGAGCTTTGCCGCTGACATTTGATTAAGCCAAATGGAAAACAATGTGGACATCGGCGAATCTGACGTTCGCAGCTCAACTCTGGGGAGCTTGTTTATCATCCGTCCGTCTTCTCTCATGTTTAATCACAATCGCGTCGGACTCGTCTTGCTATGTGACCGAGTTTAATTATGATGTCATGCAGTTACTTCTCTTTCATCCAGGCAGAGAAAATAAGGAGGAAAAGATGAGACAACGTGACCAGAACAATAACATAACAACTGTGCCTACACAGTGTGGTTTCTCCTCTCCCGCTGAGAAAAGAGGCTCAAACAAAAGGAAGCGCACATACAGTCTGCTTCCACGCGGCAAAATGGCTCAGCATAATACCTAAATAGTACCACTCCTCTTCTCTTCCAAATACTTCTGAGCTCTGCCACACTTATCCCGTGACCCTGAAAGCCACGTCTCGGGCTTTGAAGCACTGCAAATGGCGCAATCCACTCCTAATGACACTATTCAATAGTCCATTGAACATTTTCTTTTTTTTTTTTCGCTGAACTTATTGCCACTGTCCGCTTCTCTCTCTGGAATTCCCATGCCGGTGTGGTTTTATCAGTTGTGTTTTATGTTTCCACGGGGCTGATTCGATCATAAAAGGATGGCTTCATCTGGAGCTGCTGTCTGCTTGAGTTGGAAAGGCAGCAGCCAGAAGAAATCAATAAGCAGATTTCCATTATTCTTGCATTTTATCACACAGGAAATGGTATGATTTAGTTGCTAAAATGACTAAATTATTCCCGATGGTAACTTGTTCCACGCCTGAAGAAATGCATTGATTCAAACTTAAAGAGGAGCTTTTTCTCTTTCCTTTAGTGAGTTATGTAATTTTTTTGTGCATATAAAAGGTCTGCAAAGTTACAACGCTCAAAGTCCATGCCAAAGGGAGTTACTCTCCCCCACAGAAACATGGTTCCTGAACTGCCTGAAACGGCTTGTAACGTGGTGATGTCACCAAGTACCACATTTGCATAATACCTGCCTAATGGGTAATTTAGCACACCCTCAGCACCTGAGGGCGTGCTAACTGTTATCAGTCACTGTAAGTACCATATTTGTGGGTCATTAGGGGCCTACTACACCCACGTTTAACAACGCGTTAGGACGTGTTAAGTTTCACTTTCACTTTTACAACGTAGTTGGCAGAGTCAACCTGTTCTCACTTCCAACTCGTCAACTACCGTCAATGGTAAGTGCCCCTCGGCATTGGAAACCGACGCACGGAGGCACCGTTTTGCAACAGTATGTGAAGTCTAATGTAAACCCGCAGTGTTATTTGACGGTCGGAGCAAGTGACGTAGTATTAAAGTATCAAACAAACACAATATTTTCAATCACATTAGTCACGTAAGTCGTTAGTATCGTCAGCCCCGTGAGTTACGTGAGCCACGAATCAGTGAAGTTAACGTCAACCACGACCGTTTCCTAACCCTACCTAAGTGGTTGTGTTGCCTAAACGTAACTTCCTGTGAAAATGGAAGTTTAAAGAAGCTTGAAGGGACATTACGCATGTAACAAGCGTAAAAGTAATGCAAGAGGGGTACCCCGTGCATTGGTCTCCGATGCTAAGGGGCACTGACTAAGCAGCAGTATTTGATGAGTTGGGAGTGAGAATGTGATGGTGTAGGCACTCGGTTGACCAATCACAACAGAGTGGGCCAACTGACCAATCAGAGCAGACTGGGCTTTTTGGAAGGGAGGCAGCTCAAACAGAGCGTTTCAGACAGAGGGTGAAAAGAGGTGCTGCAGCTCAGCCGGTATGAGAAAAATAAAGCGTTTTTTGACCATTAAAGCATGTAAACATGTTCTAGTAGAAAAACGTTATACAAGTATGCACCTGAAAAACAGCACAATAGGTCCTCTTTAAATTTCAAACATGCAGCATTCATCTAAAATGAAATCATTTCCCACCAAGGGAATGCAGGGTTTACAGACAGGAAACTACTCTAAACACACAGATACGAGGTTATGATCCATATCTGATAGCGTATTGAGAAAAAAGAGGCCGTGAATTTCAATCGCATGTTCTGTTAACATAACCTTGTTTTTTACATATGGTAATCCACAAGGCAAGCACCATGGGGAAGATCAATAGCATGATAAAGGCAATTGCTTCTGGCAGTGTTGTGGCTCCCACCGAACCACGTCCTTCACCTTGGCGCAGCGTATCAGCTGAAAAACCAACACAATTTCCCATCTTTTTATGAGGTTGCCGCAAACAATTTGAGACCTCCTCAACCTGTGTGGTGTGTTTTACTGCTTACCCTTGCAGAATAATATCAGCCCTGCCTATATGCACCCTTGGAATTGACTCACACATCCCACCCCTCCCTCTTAAACAACTGCCGGGCTGCAAAATAGGACACAACTTTGAGTTTCTCGATGCAGTCCTGTGAGATTTTGATTCTTTTTAGCACTGTTTCTTCCTTCCAGAAAAACACTGTCGACGCAGTCCTCATCCTTTTGTTCCTCACTCCTGCAACGCCGAGGTTTCTGATCTGTTATTCTTTTCTTTTCTGCTGCATTCCACCCCCAAAAAAATCCCCCAAGCACGATAAATAAATGATCAAAACACTAACAGTACTAACTGTTGACGTAAATCACTTCTTGGATTATTGAGTTTGATGACGGGGGCTAAAGCTTTAATCAATAGGGGTAGTTTCACCCATAGATAAATACGGAGCTTGATGATGAAACCCCAGGGGATAGATAAAGGCAGCCCTGTAAATGATTCCTTTTGAATGAGTGTGATACTGTAGCTGTTTTTTTGAAGTCAAATATTGTTTCAAATCAACAAAAAGCGGCGAAAGATTTCTGATTAAAGGAAAAAAGCTTGTGACCGGAATATCACTGGGCGGACTGATAGGAAAGTCCTCACCCAGCATGCCTCGAGTGAGAATCACCAGCTGAGTATAGCCTCAAACATATGCAAAAAAACACACTTTTTTAAAGATACCTTTGTCACAAAGACATAAAAAATAATGAGAACCAAACAAAGAGTGTGTGTCGCTCTTCTCCAGAGGTGTAAACAAGTCGATATTCATACCAGACGAGCTCCCTCGTTCTCGTTTGTTTGACTATTTAGTTGTTAGACTCAGTACGATTTTTCAGTTCATTAGCCAGTTCTTCCCAGCACTACATCTAATGGTTAGCATGCATAATTGCTTGTATTTTCAGAGGAGACAACGATGTATCCCCCCTTGAAAATATAAGCTAATACAGTTTGGAATAGTTACACATATATTTCTGTGTTCATGTTGTAAATATTGAGGGATTTACTTCTTAACATCTATTTTTTTTTATTCCCGGATCTTTTATTGTGAAAAGCATCAGAGCAGAATGACATACCAACAGCTATTCAGCATTATGCAGTACTTTAACTCGCTCACTCACAGCTCAGCTGGACCAGTGTGAAAGGATACAGCACAGGAAGTGTTTTTTTAGACTCAGCTCGCTCCAACAAAAGAGGTCAGACGCTGACCCCGACAACAGGAAACCAAAGTTTGGCTCATGAGGGGTAAAGAGACAAACTAAGAAAAAGAAATGTACAAAAAAAACACAGACTCCTACAGTGCCGCTCCGCTCTTGATATTCTGCTGTACGGATTTAATTGAAGAGATAAATCACATGAAATGTATAAAATGGCACGGAAATATGCAATTAACGTGAAGTGAAAGTCATCCATTTTCCCCCAGTCACTAAGACTTTTTTTAAAGTCGTCTGAAAAATCAACAATATGTAGGTTGAAATATGTGTAACAGGCACAGTTGCACTATGGGAAGTGTAGGCTTTAACAAATTTATGCTTGACCCAGATTTGACCCTTTTAAAATCTTGTCTTATGTCCCTCAACTTTGAGAAAAATACATTTCTGGACTATAATATTTCACATTTCCCACTGTTTTTCACTGGTTGTTCCAACAGTATTTGTATATGGCAACTTTGTCCGCATGTCGAAGTGTACTAGACACTTAACCACAAGTTGCTCCCCAGATGCTTCACCGCTCATAAAATGCTTAGGATGGGTTAAATGCAGCGGTCAAATTTCATGTATGTACCTGTATATATGTGACAAATACAATAAAGTTTACGTTTAAAAAGTTTACGTATGGTTTAACCAACATGTTCTCATCTCAACTCGTCACAAAACGCCCCTTGGAGTCACCTTATTTTTGGCATCAAAACCACTATAGTTCTTCTTGGCGTCACTTTAGGTTTAAGCAACAAAACCACTGTAGTTAGGTTTAGGAAAGAACTACATGATTGGACTTTAATCTAGGTTTGTACAGTGAAAATGACACTGAACAGCTGATTGTAACGTGAAAGTGAAACTGAACGCACAGGACACAAACAGCTGTCCGGTATCTTTTGGCTTTTTGGCGCATTTTCTCTAAGCATTTACTGTTGCTGTGGATGAGTTTGCATTATAGTTAATGGAGCGTTTCATACCGGCGCTGAAGGGTGCCTTGGGCGGCGGTACCGAACGTCGACGGTCGTGGCAAAGCTTTGGTATTTGACGACCTGGGAATGAGAACAGGCTGGTTTAACACCATTTTCTATATATATGAATGTACTTTGATGGCCAAACTATGTTGTTCATTATGTACATTTCAATATGTAACTAAATAATCTAAACTCAAACGTTCCCCTAGAGACATGTTCACAAGTTTGTGCTAGTTGAAACTAAAATGTATACATTTAGGATTCAGGATAGTTCAGTGGGACCAGACAGACTGGAGGCTTTTATCCTACAAACAGCAAAAGATTGTATTTCACAAAAGAATATCAATATCTGAGTCGCCAACTGGAGTAAAAACTTTACTGCAATGTAAGGAAACATGCAAGGTCGAGTTAAAATAAGGCTACTGTTATATAAAATGGCAGCATAGCGTGATACCGTAGATTGGTCCACACATTTTCCTTCTCCCTGTCTGCCGTTATTTGCCAGTGACTGAACAAAATGTCAGAACAGTCCACCTGGAGAGCGCCCGGGCAGATGGAGAGGAGTCTCTGCTGGAACTCGAAACTCTTGACAGCATGGGAGTTCAGGAGGCTTGCACAAAACGCCTAGAGGGAGCTGAACAGAAGCCCAAAAAATCTACACATCAGAACCCAGGTATCCACAATGAGGTGCATTTATGTGGAAGAGGAGAGCGCGGCCAAAGGTCTGAAGGCAGCTGAGTGGATTTTGAATGTTGTTTTTTTCCATCCTTGATTACCAGACGCAGAGGGTCGGGAAACAAAGACGGTAGAGGTGCGACCTGCTGTCACTTTCCTATGAAAACAGTCTTTTTGAAAAATTTAGAAAGGAAAAAATATCCATTTTACAAAATTCCCAGTGGATTTAAAACACGGCCATGGATGCTGAAACGATGCGGGGCCTATAGGGATTTTTTTAAAGGGCAAAAAAGATGCTGTATATGAGTTTAAAAGATGCAGAAGTTAAAGGATAGAGGATGTAAAAGCACACCATGACCTATTTGGATTGTGGTTCCCAAAAGATTTTTCTGAATTTCAGATATTGGAAAGTCCATTGGGATAACAATGGCAGCTAAAATATTCACTATGAGAGAGCTTATACCTTTAATACTATATGATCAAATGTATTTTTTATAAGAATGTTCTTTCCAAATTCCTGCAGCCGAGTGGAGATGCTCTTCTTGAACAGGCTGTTCTCATACACTGTTTGTGGCTATACCAACGTAGAGTAATGCAGTGCAATTCATATATATTCAATTCAATTCCTATGTAATCCACGTAATCGTGAACCAGGTAGTATAAAGAGCAGCAAACGCCACGCATGGAGGAGGTCGTGGTGGATGTGTGGGTTAAAAAACACCAGACTTTCGTCCCGGAGACTTGGTGCCCCGTGTGAGTCACGTAACTTCCGTACTTAAGCTACGCCACTTCCATTTCTTAACCCAAATGTTGACTTATTTGTCACGTAACTTCCGTACATTAGTAACCCCTCTTCCATGATATTTTCCTAAACCTAACTAAGTAGTTTTTTTGTTGCCTAAACCTAACCAAGTAGGTTTTTTTTTTGCCTAAATGTAACCAGGTAGTAAACTAAGAAAAGTTTCTTGTTATAAAGTGATAAGTTTGCGAGACGTAATAACGTTAAAATATCTTGTTATAACGTGAAAAACATCTTGTTATAACAATACAATTTTCACGCTATAACGCTATACTGATCCTTTTTCTTTTTTGGCAGCAATACGCTGACTAAAGTTGTTTCCTGTGAAGACGGAAGTTTATTTTGAAAAGACTGTATGCATGTAACGAGTGGAAATTGACACGTGTTGTTGTACATTTTGTACTATAACGCACGAAAAATGAGGAATAACTTTTCTTAAGATATCATACAAACTGTGGTGTGAGGATATGTTTTCTTGAAATAATAATGCATATATTTTGCATATATTTACAGTTTTACATATGGTTGGTTTTTGGTAGTAAAACGAGAGACAATTGTCGGCATACCGTATGTTCTGTAGATTTTTATTGTGTTTTTTTATTGTTTTCGGCTCAGTTAATAGGCTCTTTAAAATGATGGATGAAAACACCACCTGCTGAGGCGCATTGTGACAATCCCGTTCATAAGTCGCCCAATATTATATCTCTCTAATGAAAATATCGGCCATACGTTCTCATCTGCTTTACATGGTCATAAGCAATCTGCCCCCTCAAGCCTGTTCCTATTCTTGTTATTGTGGAATTAACCACTCTGTGTTGTTGTGCTGGCAGGCATAGATGTGGTTTTTTTCCAATTACGTACAGTGGAGGGAAGTCTGTAGGGGCTCGGGTCAAGTTCTGTAGGTTTCTAGCCCTTAAGGGCTTGTTATGGATCTCAAACTCATCTCTGTGAGCTGTCTTAACTCCTGCGGTCGACACAGTTTCGACCTTTCCATCCAAGAGCACTTCTTTTTATGGGACGCTGTGGGTGCAGACGGGTGGTGGGGGGGTGTTATTCCTATTTATTTTTTTTTTCACCAGCGCTGCATTTATGTTGACAGTTAATTTAAGCGGATCAAGGTGTCCAGTTGCCTTGTCTAAAGCAAAGGCTTAGTATGACAAATAGCAGGGCAGTAAACTCCAAAGTCTATCTCTTCAGCTGCACTGCCCACTCTCTGTCTGCGAAGATTAACCTTTCCGGCTCTGGTGACACGGTTTCGATTATTTCCATAGTCGGCCTCGGAGCGGCGTGAGCGGAGAGCGCAGCCTGGATTCACAGGATCCTGACAAACATCCCTATTTCAATTTAGAGAAAAGAAGTGAGACCAAAGACTGAAGAGCAGAGAGAGAAAGCCATGAGAGAGGGGGAGGGAAGATAACCGCTGCCATGTTCAGACTGCTTTACTGTATGTCTTCTCTTCTTATATAAGAGGATGCAACTTGATCTTTCTATAGCACAATACAATTTATCCTTGGCAGGTACAGGTTTGAACTTTGAAACATTTATATGTTTGTTATCAGCTAATGTCTCCTCCATACACCTCCTATTGGGCCTTGATTTTTTCTGTAGGCCCTTTTAGTGCATTAAATTACAAAGAATACATTTTAAAGAGGACCTATTATGCTTATTTTCAGGTGCATACTTGTATTTTGGGTTTCTTCTAGAACATGTTTACATGCTTTAATGTTCAAAAAATGCTTTACTTTTCTCATACCAGCTGTGCTACGGCACCTCTTTTCACCCTCTGTCTGAAACGCTCCGTTTTAGTGCCCGTCTCTTTAAGCCACCTCCTCCAGAAAAGCCCAGTCTGCTCTGATTGGTCACTGTTGTGATTGATCAACCGAACCAAACTCTTCGGACTCCGCTCCAGCTCCGCTCTAACTAGCTTTGTATGAGGGCGTATCAAACTACCCACTAGGAAGATATTATGCAAATGTGTTACTTGGTGACATCACCACGCTACGGAAGAAAAGGCGGGACAAGTAAGGTGTTTCAGGCTGTTCAGAAACAGTGTTTCTGTTTCCTTTGGCGTGGATTTGGTAATTTTGCAGACCTTTTACATGCACAAAAAACTATATAACACACTAAAGGAAAGGGAAACAGCACAAATGCATAATAGGTCTCCTACGTGCTTGGCACACGGGAGAAGTTTCAGTTGGTTGCAATCTGCAACTTCACCACTAGATGGCGCCAAATCATACACACTGCACCTTTAAACACTTATTGTGTCTTCAATTCATCACAGGACTTCACTTGCACCCTAGATGCATTTTCTTTTCTTCAGATTTTCTTTGTCATGGCTTTATTATTGAAACATGTATGATGCAATACTGCCATAGGTAACCTTTAGTTGCACGTGAGTGGCAGAAGTAAAAACCCTATAAGATGCCCACGCTTCTAGACAACCTCGAACCCAACAAACATCCACACAATCAACCACCTACTCTCCTGCTCCTGGCCTTGACAACCAAAAGTGCTCGCTCCGTGGCCTTCTCCTTGCCTGAGTGTTTTAAACATGTTGCCGGCATAATCAGTTTGCAGTCCACTCCAGCCAAAGGTAATTAGGGGGAATGTAATAGGGGCTGTGTTGTGCAGCTTTGAAGGCTCCTTGCTGAGTTGGAGAGGACTAACCACTGAATCAGCACGCCACTGCCAGAATATAATGCCGTATTATGTCTTAATAATGGGGCCGCTCTGGGAAAATAAGAAGGGATTCTTCAGTGTTGACAAAGCCATAAGGTATGGGAGATCCTCACACAGCATCATTTGATAGTGAGGCAATTACTGTGTGTCGTAGTAGTGGCTCTAAATATTTCCAGGTAGTTCACATTGTGTGTTGTCAGTGTCATGAAATTATGTTCCAAAGAGATTTTGTATGCATATGCAAATGCATTTTTGACATTTAGGGTTTGGGATTTGACACCATTTTAGTAAATCTGAATCTGTTTATTGAATTTGAATAATAATCAAATATATTAAAGGACCAGTGTGTATGATTTAGTGGCATCTAGTGGTGTGGTTGCAGATTGCAACCAACTGAATACCCCTCTGCTCACCCCTTTTCCAAGACTGCGTCAACAAGAGCCGCTGAGACAGCAGCGTAACATAGTTGCGATTGGCTACCGTGCAAATTTTTTTCTTGGGCCCCTCACCCCCAAAATTAAGCGCACACTCAACCAATCCAGACAATTACAAAGCAGACAATTTCTATGTCACTGTGTAACTCCTTTCCTGCAAACCAGCCTCTGATCAGCACCATGGACAGCAGCCAAAGCAAACAGACAAGAACAGCCTGTCGTGGACTCTAACCACAGCCTGTTTTATCCATCTATTAAACATACGAAACAGCCTTAGCCAAGCTGCAACAAATTTGTCATCCGACACGGGCCTCTGTGCAGATGCACCGGTTGCACCACTGACATTTACGCCATTGCGCCGAGTGCGAAAACCGTGGTAACGCCGTGTGATATATTTTCATTTTAAGCCAACAAAAACACAACAATTCTTAGTTTCAGGTGATTATACACTGAAGAAAAACATAGTTATGAATATTATATTCCATTTTTTGCCAATATATCCCCCCTAAATCCTACACACTGGACCTTTTTAAAGGATTAGTTTCTAGACAACCAGCAGAGACTCCAGGAAGCTCGCCATTTCTCTCTGCTTCCAGTCTTTGCGTTTGGTATTTGTCTTCTCAAGAAAGCAAATAAGCAACTTTTCCTTTAAGGTGTTGCTTTCATATACTTCATAAAACAAAAGTAAACAAAAAAATGAAGAACTAAAACTAAAGAGAGAACTACAACTCTAATATATTGTTTTTTAAAATAATAAGAAAATACATTATTTGGTAATTTTGTTAAAATGCTTGGATTCATTAAGTTCAATGTAAAACTGGCTCCAAAATGCAAATCTATGAGATCTAAAACAACATGGAAACACTTATTTCTTTTCATACTCAAACCTTATCATGAATCCAAAAGCAATTTGTCTAGAAATGACACACAACCAAGACCATTGACTCCTCTGTGCTTCATATGTACACTGTACTGTACTGTGATACTGTCTACTGACATGCCAACAATGTTCTAACCTCGTTAATTAAGCCTTCTTACATAACTGCAGTATAATGCATGACTAACATAGATCACTAACTGCTGCCAAAGACTCCTAACACAGCATTTAAATATACATGGTTTGTCAGCTCGCACCCAGAAGTCCTCACACAGGTCAGACACACTTTAAGTAGCGGATGGCGCACTAGGAAGATGATGGAGATGACTATGGTTGCCTTTGGCTACAGTTAATGCATTTCATTTTCTAATCATTATGCAGGGAACACGCTGTGTGGAAAATGATGTGACAACGATCAAAGTCGACCGTATGCTAAAGACCTAATTGGTATTTGCGACAATGTAAAGGCAGTATACTGAGGAGTGTGACACGTTAGTTGATTGTACGTGAATAAATCTGTCTTTTTAATGAAAACAAACCTTTAAACGGCATCAAAACATAACGTGGATTTAATTGTTGTCAAATGGAGGTCAGACCTGTCAATCAATTTGAGAGGCAGCCTCAGGAAGTCGGCATAAACTGCTCCTCTGCGTGTGAACTTGCGCTATAATCTCCAACCATTTCTCCCACAACAGGAAATGTGAATTAAAATGCTTTGTCAGCAGTGTGCTGTGTGCAGTTTAATGGACTTTTTTAATGTCATGCAATTGCATGATTGCAGCACATTTGAAATCCCGACACAAGAACGCCAGTCTCCATGTTCAGCTGCTAAGTTGCCTGGTGCAGCTTTCGCATTGTGCTGCAGATGTAGCATCTGCTCCTTATATGTGAGTATCTGTTTGTTGTGGGTGGGTGGTGTTTGTCTTTCTTTGTGAAAAGCCTGAATGTGCTGCTTCAAATTAACCGATCAGCTGTCTAATCCTTCACTGAAATGGTTGCACTTCAAAGACTCCTGGCTTCTAGGCGGCCCGTCCTCAGATTGCATTGTGTGCTGTCAGCGAGCGATTCTTCCCTTCTGGCCTTTTTTTTTTTTAGAACTTTAAGTCCACCTTCAAATCCGTGAAACAGCAGATGCCTCACGCTGACCTCTGAATATCTGGTCGACTCGGCCGGTTTTGACCCCCTCAAATCATATTTGTGTAGAACAGTCTGTGCCTTTACCTCACATCCTAATTCCCTCGGGTTTCTTCCTTTACCTTCGGTCTTTGCTCCGTCGCATATGCCACGAATTCTCTCGTCCTCACAGCACCGACTCTACTTTTCCATCATCCTTTTTTTTTTTTTCCCTCAGACACACAGGTCTCTGCTTGAATAGTTGACATATCAAGTTGGATGTCTGCCCGCCGCTTTAAGCTTATCCTCGGTGACAACAACATAGCGAATCCTGCCCAGACCACTAAGCGTCTCGGTGTGATCCCTGGCAGCAAAGTGTCATACGAGGCCCTTGTTGCAGCCGCAAAAACCTTCCTGCAATTTCTCTTAAAACATTGGTCAAACCGGAATATTAACTCACCGGGGAAGCAAAGCTGCTTGTCTGATCTCTAATCATCTCCTGTCTGCAGCTCCATACCCATAGGGGCTCACATGTTCACAGTATTTTCTTCTATAAGTCTACAGCTATGTGGTCTTCAAAGCCCCCCAAATTTGCCCTCTTAGCTTTTATTCTATAAAAAACCTGGACGCTGTCCCACTAAGCCTTGGCTTTCCTCCCTCTTGACTCGCAAAAATAATCAAAGTCGGAGCAGACTTTTTTTTATTTTTTTTTTAGAAAAACTCCCCATTCTGCTTGCATTAGCTAGAAACTAATCTCCTTAAGAAACACTCAACATTTCATGTATTTCTCCCAAAAACGGTGCCAAAACTAATTGAAGGCCGCTGCAGTGGCCCTCCATTTCTTTTAATTATTCTGCTATTTTTCTTATTTTTTCCATTTGGTGCTTCAAGCATGCTTAGAAGAACACACATTTTTTTTTTTTTTTATGTGCATTTGTACCAAATTTCTGTAACATATTGTAAAAGAGATTCACCCGGGATGTGCTCTGATGCTGGACCCCGAGGCCACCTGCAGCCCAAAGAATCTATCGAGTGAGCTGCGACTAAAGGGATGGCGGGGGCGGAGGTGCGAGATAAAGACAATATAGGACAAAAAATGAAAAAAAAAAAATCCTTACTTTCATTTATTGTCATAGGGAATGTGCAGCCGCCGGCTAACAAGATGGATGAGCTCCCTGCATTGGCTAGGACGTAGGCTAGTGGGACTCTAATGTTCACTGAGATGTGGCTTTAGCTTGAGCTCTTGCGCTGCACTCCATTGGGAGCTTTCCATGTGAGCGAACTGATGGTATAATTCAGTGTATGCTATATATTTCTCTACTGGTTCCACCATATTACCTGCTATGGCTGTTAGCATTGCGTAACACTGAGATCATGCGGGATTACAAATACAATATCCCTACACTTTGAATGAACTGCTCTGCAATTATTTTACCATGGCTCTCAATTCCATCCTTCTCATTAGCTTTTCCCATTATATAAAGTGTCAGCACTAAACTAGATGTATGCCAATGGTAACCGCAACCTTTTCCATCTGTTTCAAGGTATGTGCCAACAGTCAAGCAGCTGCACATTAACCTCAAAAGACTGTGTTTTGAGTAATCTATGGAGGCTATACAGTAATGTGCTTTAACAAAATAAGAGCGCTATCTCCAAAGCCAGTTTCCCCATGCTAGAACTCACAGATAGGAATGCGGCTCCAACTACACCCAGCCAAAACCCTACTCTACCCCTCTGCTATTAAAGACTATTATATATTGGGCTTAACTCCCATGTCTAGAGGCTGGTAGGCATGGTGAAAATAAGGATTTCTCTTTGGTTATTCCCATTGCGTTCAACATGTATCCAACCACAACTGCTCCAACTTTAAAGGAACTGTGTGTAGCATATAAGGGGACCTAACAAGTATGTTTTCTTTAGTGTATTATCACCTGAAAATAAGAATTGTTGCGTTTTCGCCCAATTTATCCTCCTACAACGGTTCGTATGATATCTTACGGAAAGTTAATCCTAATTTTTCATGAGATTTCCTACGAATGTACAGCAATACGCGTCAATTTCCGCTCGTTACATGCATACAATCTTTCCAAAATAAACTTCATCTTCATAAGAAACAACTTGATTGGGTTAAGGCAACAAAACTACTAAAATATCCTAGTTATCTTGGATTGCAACATAGAAATGATGAGCAATAATATGCACTCTTGATTAATTCAATACACCAGAGTGTATAGTTAAAACCCATTTTATTTACATGACCAAAATCAGAATTACATCATTGGACATGGATAGTGATTTTGGCCAGCAAGGACTTATTTACATGATTGTCTCCCCCCTCCTTCAACAGAGGAGAGACAAGTACCGTAATCATGAGCAGTGTCACGAACTATCATGTTAAAATCCCCAAAAAATGCAAATCTTGTCTCAGAATTTTGGATGTATCAAAAGCTAAATTTATCACCTGGGGAATGTCAAGATTTTAGTGTCTTTTAAAAAAAAAAATTCATGTTATTAGCGTCTTTTAGTCACTAAAACACTGCTTGTCTACCTTCTTCAAAATCTCCACCACATCCCAGCTCCACAGAAGCTGAGGAACCTTTTGCCCTGACCTCTGTGGTCATGAAAGTTTTCTTGTACTGCTTATCTCATATCCACCACAGACCCCCTGCTAGATCCACAGCAGTTCGCCTACAGAGCCAATGGGTCAGTGGAGTACATTGTTAACATGGGCCTGCACTTTATCCTACAGCAGCTTGACAGCCTGTGAACCGATGCCAAGACACAGTTTGTGGACTTCAGCTCCGGGTTTAATACCGTCATCCCAGAGCTGCTACAAACCAAGCCCTCCCAGCTGACTGTGCCCGGTCCCATCTGTTGGTGGATAAACCAGCTTCCCAACTGGTAAGATGCAACAAGTGGAGCTTGAAGAGCGAAGTGTTGAACACATCCTCGGCAGTGGCTCGCGAGCGCTATTCTCATTCTGGCTGCTCCTCCAAAGTGCTCTCTGTGAAGCTCCTAAAGTTTACTGACAGCACAAACTGTTCGTCACGTTGCGTTATTCATGATGGTGATGAGTTGGCGTGCAGGCCTGAGGTGGAGCAGCTGGCTGTCTGGGTCAAAAACAACCCGACACTGAATGCAAAAACTGTAAAGAAGAGGATCGACTTCAGATACTCGTTTGCTTCCCATCAGCTGTTTCTTCAAAATCTGAAACGGACCAGTTACATCAGCTGCATTTCAGCCGATTAGACTGTTGCCACACTATTAAATAGCCGTTATCAGTCACTAAAAGCCCCATAGATGTAGGTCAATAGGGGCATACTACATCTACTAGTAGGTTTTATCATCTATTCACATGATAGATCACCAAAAGAAGGTATAAAAGAAAACAAGAGTGACCTCTATGACTATAGTAATCATGACAGGAGCAGAAACGGAAGTCAGGTGCTGTACAGATAAACGTCTTTCACCCAGGAGACTGGAGTTCACATCCTGTGTAAAACCAACAATGATTAGTTGTGTTTGTGTTCGTAGTTATTTTAACCCAAAACACAATGTTTTTCACTAAACTTAACCAAGTGTTTTTGTTGCCTAAACCTAAAGAAGTTGTAGTTTTGTTGCTTAAACCTAAAGAAGTTGTGGTTGTATTGCCTAAACCTAAAGAAGTTGTAGTGTTGTTGCTTAAACCTAAAAAAGTTGCAGTTTTATTGCCTAAACCTAAAGAAGTTTTAGTTTTGTAGACTTAACCTAAAGAAGTTGTATTTTTGTTGCCTAAACCTAAAGAAGTTGTATTTTTGTTGCTTAAACCTAACAAAGTTGTAGTTTTATTGCCTAAACCTAAAGAAACATTTTGTTTGTGTTCAAAACGTGTCGATTCATTCAGTTTTACATGTTAGAACGTGTTGCTTTTAAGTTTCACTTTCACTTTTATAACGTAGTATGCGTAGTAGGCCCCTATTGACCCACATCTATGGTGCTTATAGCGACTGATGACGACTATTTAATGGCCTGATAACAGTCAAATCGGGTGTGCATTTCTACTTTGCAATCGTCCGTCGGAGACATACACATCACATAGCATCACATCATCCACTCAGCGGAGAAAATTATTGGCAGCAACTTGCCCTCCCTCCAGGACCCGGAGAGCACCAGGATTAGGAAGCAGAGCTCCTCCATCTGGGAGGCGCTTATATGGAACTTTCCACACCAAGACCACCGCATGAGCAGCTTTTTTCCTCAGAGCTGTCTCCCTAATGAACACAGATCTGCTTGCCTCCCACAACCTGTCACCCATGCCCTTGTTGGAAAGACATTGCCAGCATCTCCCCGAGACAAATTCCTTTTATGTGCATACAGTATGAAACACAAATGACTGATTCTAAAAAAACGTGAAATTATAATTTGTTTGTCTTTTTGAAATAGTTACACAACTTTTTGAACTGCAATTCCCATAAATCTCATGACACACCGTCAAACACTCATGTTTACTATTTTTGTCACGAAAATAACGAGATGTAAAAGGTCTGATATTGGTGCGTCCAGCTGTCTGGGGACACTTAAACTCGCTGCCGTTCAGGAAACAAGCAATTAAAACTTAGTTAAATACAAACTAATTAATAACTCCCCGTGGATGGACAATTAATACGCTATCCAACAGAAGAATTTCATTTCAGCAAATATGGAAAATCTGTGGGGTCTCATTAAGTACTGATGGCATGCTCGTCTCTCTTCATTTACACACAATTAAAACAAAAAAAAAGCTTTAACTGGTATTTATTCAAAGACTACATCTTTTATTCAACCAAGGATTGGTCGCCACCAGGACATCATAAGATTCACTAATTCCTAAAAGAGTAAATTTGTCTATCTGGCTCTGCAGTGCTCATTAAATGAAGCAATCACCAAATCTGGGGATTAAGCCAGAACTGATCATCTCTCAGATCTTATACATGCTGCTACTTCCGTATAGCTCGGTATTAAAAAGAGGGATCAAAGACAGGACTGTTAAATTTAACTTGAGACCAGCTGTGTGAGTTGTGGGACCAAAACTTTCATTCTGTGGTTGTCATTAAAATACCTTCCCAGTGTCTCATCATTTTCAAATCAGCTGAAATGAGCATGTTCCATCATGGGGTGAGGGAAACTGCATGACCTTGAGGTGACAACTTTAGGACCTTGACCATATTAAAAGCTATAAATTAAAGAGGCTGTATGTAGGAATGAGATATTGCTTGTTAAAAGTGACATTTGTGGCCATTAAGTCAACGACAGTCAGCATCCTGTTGCTTGTGCTTGCAATACGTAGACGCGAGCGAGCCTCAGCTAAAACCATAATATCACTATATATTTCACATGCTTGGCAGTAACGATGTTGGTCACATTCCTGTTTTGCAAGACGGGCTTCACTAGATAACTTTGGTTTTGAGTTGTGGTGGGGGCTGGTCGTTACCCACTAGTAGGTTTTATCATCTATTCACATTGGCGATCACCAAAAGAAGCAATAAAAGAAGACAACAGCAACCTCTAGCGACCGTAATAATTATGACAGGATCAAAAGCGAGGGTGTGCATCCGTGTGAAACCAACAATGTGTAGATGTCTTTGTGTTCACAATCATTGAGTTTCACTTTCACTTCTAAAAAAAAACGTAGTTATTTTAAGCCAAAATATGATCTTTTTCCCTAAACTTAACTAAGTCGTTTTGTTGCTTAAAACTAAAGAAATTGTAGTTTTGTTGCCTAAACCTAAAGAAATTGTTTTGTTTGTGTCAAAAACGTAACATTTCATGCAGTTTTACGTGACAGAACGTGTTGCTATTAAGTTTCACTTTCACACCAACGTAGTAGGCATAGTAGGCCCCGATTGACCCATATCTATGATGCTTTTAGCGAGTGATAATGCACATTTAACGGCCTGATAACAGTTGAATCTGGTGCATTGTATGACTTCATACAGGATTGGGAATTTGCAGTGTAACAAAATGTACTGCCCTTATGCAGTCATTTCTGTGTATTAGTAATAAATAGCAGTGACCTTCTCCCTTAGTAAATTTACCAAAAACAACACTAGATAAAAAACATTTCAAAGCTGAGGAGAATCTTAATGCTGTTATTTTTTGTTATTCTGGCAATTTGTGTTTAGCACGCCACATACACCTTCTGCATCCAATATGACAGCCATTACATCACTAATACGCCATTTTCATTCTGCTCACAATCAACAATCGCACTGACAATATACTCTTCGGTGAGTAATGACATGCAATGGCTCGGCATTAATTTTGAGCTCTTGGGTATCTTCCTCGGTGCACCCTGGGTCCTGGAAGAGACAAGCAACAGTGGAACCTATTAACATGAGGATGATTAATGTGGCCAGATGAACCCTGCACTGTAAATCATTCTTAAAAAGTTGATGCACAGGACGCTTTGTAATTACATGATCACAAATGACCCTGACAAAATAGTCATGGGAGTGCACCGGAGACGGTATTTAATGTTGATTTATGATGTTGTGTTAAGTGTGCTCGTCTCACTCCTGAGTGATGTGTGGAATTTGGGGAATAGGGGGCCTTTTGTAAGAGAGAGCAAAAACATAGTCATGAAGGCAAAAGAATATGGCTCAAATTACTAATATTTCAATTAAATACATGCTGTGGACTTTTGTTAAATGAGAACGTCTGAAAATGGAAATGTTAACTAAAATATATAACTATGCTCAGCTAATTATTTCCTCACTAAAGTACCTCATACATTTAAATCTACCGATTAATGTTACAGCGATATATACTATTTATCAAATGCTATCAACTGTTCCTAGCAACTGTAGGCAGGGGGAAAAACATTAAAGGGTTTTCTAGCATGTAATGCAGCCTATATGACACAGCACCATGTTTTCTCTACTGGAAGGACACCCTAGAGGCCACTTCATCAGGTTTTCTCCACTGGAAGGACACCCTAGAGGTCACTTCATCACATTTTCTCTACTGGAAGGACACCCTAGAGGTCACTTCATCACATTTTTTCACTGGAAGGACACCCTAGAGGTCACTTCATCAGGTTTTCTTCACTGGAAGGACACCCTAGAGGTCACTTCATCAC